>JAMKYM010000029.1:0-315151 GCA_026541065.1 Canavalia ensiformis | reverse complement strand
TTCGGCCATTTTTTGTTGATCCTCGCTTCTTCGATTTCTAACAGTCTTGACTACCGCTTGCATCCCTTGCCTTTGTGCCTTTCTTTAGCCACTTAGTCATGTAAGTTTCTGCTCATGATGACTGTCACCTGAGTTCAAAAACACCACTCAAATGCTTGACATATATCTCATCATGACCTTGACATGTTCAACTTGCTCGGTTGTTTCTAGCGCGAGGCGCCTGCATTGTTTCTTTGACTAAACCACCTGTAGACTACCACCTCAGTAGTCAACATGCGGTGCCCAATCATCACCTTGACATCTTGACATCTTTGGCTTCTTCCCTAATACATCGGCCTCTGCATTGCTTCATTGACTAAACCTACTCACCAACCTACACTACCACCCTCCTCTTCACCACCTACAAATGACTCATTAATCCCCCATCTATGACATCAATATCGACAAAAGATCCTCATGCCATAACATTATCACCGGTTTCCAAATTTTAGATTTCTAACTTCCTCACCACTTTGTATCAAAACTTACGTATGCAGGAGGTTCATTCACGAATGCTCAAAATATATCCATTTGCATCCATTTATCTTTCTTTCTACCATATCTAATAAATCAACATCAAGCTCTAAAATCTTAATCCCATCATGAAAACTCAAAGCGGGATCCAACCAATAAACACTTTTTCACATTATGATAACGAGAAAATACCAAATTTTTTGGCTGAAAACATCAAAGTGTCCTCAATCACGTCCTCCCAAACATCATACTTTGCCCCATTGTACTTCGACTAATTGCATTTTCCTAGAAGCAAAGTTCACTTGTGATGTATAAATAAGTTAAGTACTACACCAAGAATAAATAAATCAACTACACAATGAACCCACAACTATAATAAATGCATTTTAAAACACGTACCAACCAAGGATAAGGGATTGAGGGCATCTTTAAACACCACATATTTCAAACCTCTTGCAATCGGACACAAAAAAAAAGACAAACTTGGGACCACAACCATTTTTTAGTAGAGTACGATCCAATCGGAGAGCGGGGACCCGTTATTTATTATATTAAAATGAGAAATTGGACGATGCTGCAATGTAATAATGTAAGCATTATCCTTCAACAAAGTCCGAAAATTTCATTTTTCCTGATATTTTAAAAAAATTACTCCCAATTTTCCAACATTCCAAAAAACCCTAACCTACACAAACCCTATGAAAATGTCAACAAAACATACAAAATTTCATGCTTCAAATGGCGCATATACACAATTCCATTTCCGTCTGACTTATCAATGACAACCCACTGACTTCTCGTATTTGCTGCTTCCCCCGTCCAAAAACGAGATAACAATGCAGCGCCAATCAAAATTGTGTTTTCCTCCAAGTTTGTTCAACATTTTAAATCCATATCCACATAAAGCAGCAGTTTGGATGTCCACAGCTATAGTTGTCATAATGTCAACTAACGTTACCACAATCAACAAATCGTCGAGTTCACGGTTGACCAGGGGACTAAGCGTGAATCAGGTTTAAAAGCCGAGGCGAAATAGTTAATTTAATTATCAAGGAAACTAATATGAAACTACGATAACAATCTCAGCGACTAAAGTAATGGTTCTCTTTATATATATATTAGATAAATTTATCTACAATGTAATCAGTCTTATTTCATACTAAGTATATATACTATATACAACTAAAAGTCAACCACGTCAAAATCGATCCATCAGTACGTCAGTTTTTCCATTAAAAAATAGTTATAATGATAAAAAAGTAAAATACTTGAAAATGTTTATATGCATAGGTAAATTGTTCAATCTATTTTAAAAAAATTATAAAATATTTATTATACACATTAAAACTATATTATATTTAATTTTATTTTATTTATAAATAAATATTTTTTGAAAAAAAAAATTAGCAACCATTAAATTATTAATAATAATCTTTTTTATATACAATAATTATTGAATAGGAGTTATAAATGGATGGTGTGACAGAATCATTTCTCATTTTTATATAGCATCTTATCATTAAATACATATTCTATTCATATATTACTTAATATTTTGTTATAAAGTTCAAAAATAAATAATATTATAAAACTACAAGAAATCTCTTTAAAATATTACATTTAAAGCTATATAATATTCACATAAAATATCTTTTAATACTTTTTTCAACAAGACCCGTAAAACACAGGTATTATAGCTAGTTTTATAATATCATAAGAAGATAAAATTGCATAAAAAAAAAACAAATTTAAAATATATTAATCTAAAATGTAAAAAAAAAACAATTGATTGTAAGCCTAATCACTTGGTTCCAGTCGACATTGGCTGAGTTAACATACAGGCGGGAAGATGGAAAGGAGCAAACGAAATCTGCTGTAGAGTAAGTAAACAGTGAGGAGGAGAACCATTGCTGGTGGTTGTTGCATGGGGCGATAACCACTGTACAGTGATTCTGGTCAGAAGAACACCAACTTTGCAGCGATTAAGGAGGTAACTCTACCCATACATGCTTTGATTCAAAAAAGGTAACAATAACCTTGTGTTATGGTGACTGTTGGCAATGGCTCGGAAAAGCTTTTGCAGAGGATGGTTTGAATTCAAAATTGAAGTGAGTGAACAAGAGCAGTAGAGACAGAAATGAATAGAAAGAATAATACTGTACAGTTGGCAGACACAAAATACAATAAAAACACAAACAAATAACATAGATATCACATGAGTGTTGCCCATGTCAATAGATGATAAAAAATTGCTGATCAATATTCACATGTGTGTATATGTTGCACATAGAAAAATATAATGAAAAGTGAGCAGCAGAAGTTCTCAAATGTATGGTACAGATGTAGATTCCTATTTCATGGATATATTTTTTTTTTGTTTTCATTTAGAAGGAAAACATGCCAGAGGAAGCGGGGTGGTGTTCCTTTGAGTTTACATGAATGTATGCTTTCTCATTTCTTCAGGTTCGACCTGTGGCTGAAGATGAAATGTTCAAAGTTGTTTGGTCCGGTAAAAGAAAGAGTAAGTATTATATATCATCTTCCTTGGTTATTCATATTTATCTGACCAAAGTTAATAATTGACTTTAGTTTTTCAATCTCCTGGTTGTATGATCTTAGTTGGTGCCATACAATAAAAATGACTTTAAAATGTTATTTTCAAGTATTAGTTACATTTACATGATTGCCATTTATTTTTAATTCTGCTAATCATGCTTGTTTACAATTTCTAGTTCCTTCCTGGATTCTTTATGTGAGTAGGTTGAGGACTTTGAGGTTCTTGCAAATCTTTGCTTCAATCATGGTCTTGTGATTTTATTAAATGATCAGAGAATTCTTTATCTTGTTTGTGAAGGTGTTTTTCAGTCATTGTTTCTACTGTCAATTAGTTCATTACAAGCACTTTAAGGGGGTTATGGAACAGAATGCATAATGATCATTGCCTGAAATACATCTAATAGTATATGGCTCACCATTTTACAGCCAAGCAATGGAAGAGGATGGTTACCAAAGCTACATTTGTTGGGCCTGGTTTTACTAGAAAACCTCCAAAGTATGAGCGATTCATTCGTCCCACAGGATTGCGATTCACTAAAGCTCATGTAACTCATCCAGAACTTAAATGCACATTCAATCTAGAAATAATTGGTGTTAAGAAAAACCCCAATGGCCCTATGTACACCTCTCTAGGTGTCCTTACCAAGGGAACTATAGTTGAGGTATTTACATTTCCTGCTGATCTTAGCTTTATTTTCAGACTCCCAATTCAGGGCATCTAAGTTGATCCAACATGCTCTTTTTATCCGCTGATATGGTATGATGTGATGTAGTATGACTTGCTATCAAAATGTGTTACTTATTTCTCTGCTTAATGCAATTTCAGGTGAATGTTAGTGAACTTGGTCTTGTCACCCCTGCGGGAAAAGTTGTGTGGGGTAATATTATTTGTTACTTGGATTTTGGTTTTATCACCCTCAGCTAAATTTTTTTGCTGAAATTGACACGATGGACTTCTATTTGCCATGAATGCAGGTAAATTGACACGGATGTACCAAGCAGCCTTGATTCTTTATAATCAATCTGGACAGTGTTTGAGTTGTTAATTTTCAAGGCCTTAACAAATACCTGGACTCTACCTAAAGGAATGATGCTTCTTAATATGGATTATCGTTTCATATTTGAAAATTCATAACCAGGGCACGATTTATATTAGTATGTTTAGAATGCTGACAGGTTTCTACATCAGTATGCTGTTTTTTCCCCAATAATCAAATCTATAAGTAGAAGGTTGCTGCACTTCAAGAAAGTGGAATGAAGCTATTTAAGGCCTGTTTGTGCAGCACTGAAATCGATTTCTCCCTAAGCCAAAATTTATCACTGCTATATAAATTAAGTGATCGTTAAATCTAACATGCTCTTACCAGTTTTATAATAGATTCTCAAGTCTTCGCAGTTCTTAAAAACATTGTCAAGCCACGATGGACCACAATATCGTCTTGGTCAGAGACTACAAGATTACATGTGGGCCGGTTGTTTATCCTTAACAGCCAAGCAAAATGAAATTAAAAAAAAAAAATCTTCAAATAGAATGATTCCTAGGAACACCAGTTGGAAGGTATGGAGATACTACTGATAGTAAGTAGTTTATAAACAATGTAAGATCTCCAATCATAAATCATATAAATCTTCAGATAGAAAAATTCTTAGGAAAGAAATAAAAATGAAAACAATTCACGAAAAAGTGTTACTAACTTGCTACTCGTAATTTTTAATGCAATTTTATTATAATTTTCTATTTAACTATTCTTTAACTAATATCCAGAAGACACTAATAAATACGTGTAGTTTTATACCATTGAATGCGGTACTGCATCAGCTCACCATTAATTAATTGTCATCCACTTGACCACTACATATAATGTTTTTTGTTTTGAATTGTTGACATATATTGATAGACAATGGTGGCAAACGTACGGGACAATTTGAACAATATACAATTGCCTAAGACTCGGTATACCTACAAATCTCTGGTCCAGTAGAAACCTTGGCTCTGTTTAAAGCTACAATCTTCATCGCTTGTTTCCTAATCATATGGTTTTCCAATTCCCACTGTTTATTCTCATTGTATATCATGCAAAGTCTGTGGTTTAATCCTGAAATTTTGCGCTACAAACTTAAAAGACTTCAAAGAAAAATGATGGTCAAACCATACTTCATATCCATTGTTTTGGTGCGACTGGAAAGAAATAAAGGTTAGAAAAAAATTGAAATTAGAAATGGAGAAAATCATGATAATTTTTACAATTTCTGGAGTTTTTTTTTTCTTATTTATTCCTTTAATTCAACTAGAGCAAATTTCAAAGGGCAGTTTTTTTTCCTTTCCATTTTCTTCCTCTCAATCCACGCATAGGTTAGAAATATAGAATATATTTAATGTGTCTATGTATTAACTGAAAAAAGCTATTTCTATAATCAACTGTGTTCATAATGATTACTGTTATATTGATTATGTAATATAAGTTTTATGTTTGAATATGTTATGTTAGGTGAAAAATAATTTTTAATAATTTATTTTATTTGAATTATATAAAAAAATTTATATAGAAAAATTATAAAAGTGGATTAGAAATTATATATAATGGTTAATTTAATATATAAAATAAAAAAATAACTAAAAAATAAGCCGATAATTTTTTAATCATCAACTTAAAACTTTTGCTTATTAAATTTTATATAATTGTAATTATCTTAATTTTAAACTTAAATATGTCAAATATATTTAAATAATATTTTTAAGATTTGTTATCAAAATCAATTTTTAATCAAGAAAAGTACTCCCATTCAAACACATTTAAATAACCGGTTGACCACAAAAGCTGGTAAGATACAATGCAGAAGAAAATGATATTTACTACGAAACTGTTAATACAAAAAATGACAAGACAATTACAAACTAAATTACTTTTTATCTGCACAGTCTCACTTTTAAATTTCTCACTGTAACAAAGATTCCTAATCAACAGCGATGCTCTAATACAAAAGGTTTCAAAGGCTTCTGTACAATTTTTTTTTATTTAATCAAAAAATTGTTTTCCATGAAAACACAGAATCCGATTATCTCTTTGCATGCAATTCCATTCAAAACATTTCAAGCAGCGTGTTTTCAAAATTTGCATAGATTTTATTTTTTTATTATTGTTTGTTTATATTTATTTTATACAAGGGAAAAATGTGGAATTTGCAACAATCTTTTCATTCTTTAAAAGAAAAAAAAAATGGGAGAGCCAATTTTTTTATTTTGAATTGTTAAAATAATTAAATATTTTTAAAAAATATTATATTAATAAAAAATATAGCAAAAAATTAAAGTTTTTATAAAGTTAAGTTTTATTTTTTAAAAATTTATATAAATCAAAATTTATATTACTAATATTTTTTTTACCTTTCCTTTTTATTTATCCAATTAAAAAAATTTCTTTCTTATTTTTATATATCTACGTAACTTAATTTTTTATTCTATTTTTATTATCCTATTTCTTTTATTTTATTTTTAAAATTTTAAAAACAATATAACTAGATGGAACTATTCTTATTTTTTGTATGTATTTTTGTAATTTTAATTTATATAGTATAAGTGATTGATTAGATGTTTTTTTTTTAATATCTTGATTTGAAAAGGAAGATTTGGAGGGAAAGAGATAGAAAAAATTTTTAATTAAAAATGTTTTAAATTAAAATCAGTTAGTTTTTTTTTATAATTTTATAATTTAAAAACTTTTAATTATTTATTTTAAAATTTAACACTATCAAACATTCATTACCAGCAATCATTTATTATTTTTATATAATATAATATATCTAAAGTAATTTATGCCGAACATTCAGTCTGTTATCATAGAAAGGAAATCATTCTTAAGTCATATTAAATAATGGAATAATAACAATTTTTTTTTTCAAGTCATCTTCATCTATAATACTAATTAAACTCATTACTATACAAAATTAAAGAACAACAATAAAAAGTAAAAATTTAAGGATGGTACATATATTTGATCTTTTTTATTATAAAATATTAAAAATTATGTTTGATTTTAAAAAATATTTTTTATTTTTATTTATAAAAAATATCTTATTTTTATTTTATTTTTAAAATTTTATATTAAAAATAGTAAAAACAGTAATAAAAATAACAATAATTTTTTTACTATTTTCTACACAAAATATTAAAAAATTAATAAAAAAAAAATAATTTTGAAACTAAACACTACCATATCCATTAATTTTCAATTCACCATTGATGTTTATCTAAAATAATAATATTTGAAATTTGAAGATAAATAATCTTTAAAAATATAAAAAATAAATATTACGAAAATTTAAGATAATTTATTAAGAATTTAATTAAAAATAAAACTGTAAAAATTTAGTTAAAAAATTAACACTATAACAATTTAATTTAAAAACATTTAAAATTATATAAACTTAATTAAAAATCTATCTAAACTATAAAAATAAACTGATTAAATTTAAATTTTAAAAATTTATATATCCTTTATAATAAATAATAAATAAATAAGAATAAGTTTATGTTTTATTTATTTATTTTATTTTTAAAAATCATTGAATTAATATATATTTATTTAGAAAATTTACTGTATATGATTGGTTCTAGTTATATATGTTTAAATTTTTTTTTATGTAAAATCTTAAATTCTAGCTTTATGCATAAAAAAATTTACAAAAAAAAATAATTAATTTTATCATCTTATAAATATTTTTAACTTGAAAAAATTATCTCTTATGTAAAATCCCTATAATTCAAATTAAAATAATAAAAAAAATAAAAATACTCTTCTTTCTTTTCCTCTAAATTTTTTTTTAACGAACTTTTAATCTAAAGAATTTCAAGCATCTTTCGGAAATATGAAAGATTGTTATCAAAGAGACGAAAGTGATACATAATTTTTATATCCAACCTCCCACCCCAAAACATGAGGAACCAAGTTAGTTACCGGCAAGTGTCTCCATAAATGCTATTTCAATAATTTATAAAATCATATCTTTATTTCGTTAATAATAACTAAGCTCTATTCGATAGTGTTACGGTGTGGCTTTGAAATATTTATATGAACTTTTTTTAAGTTAAAATTAATTTATGATATTTTTATTATAATGTAATTTTTCAACTCTATCTTTAATAACTTCATAAATGACAATTCTATTTATTAATGTCCATATTATGCATAAATAAATTTAATTTAAAAAGATTATAAAACTAATAAAAAGTTATTTTGTTAAATATATTATTAATGTAAAATTATAATAAAATTAATTTAATATATTATTAATTTAAGAAGTTAAACCATAGGTTGTTACTCCAACAATTCTGTCAAACTTTCTAATTTTTATTTATTACCAAAAATTTTGACAAACTCATTTGATTAAATTATTTTTACTTAAAATTTATTAAATAAAATTATAAAATTTATCCAAAATAAAAAAAATTCAAAACTTTTCCTCATCAAATTTAATCTCACATCTTATAAAAAAAATTAAAATTTTATTAAATATTTACAAAATTCATTACTTCTAAAATTTTGAAATTATTTGATATTCTCTTACTTTTAATTTAAAAAATTAATAAGAAGCTAAATTTACTAAATTTTAAAAGTAGAAAACTTAGTTCACTTGAAAAAAAAATAAAAGCATAAACGATTCAAATTAGAAAACTAACAGTACAATTAAATTACTATTATTATTCGTGACGAAGATTTAAAATTTAATCAAAACACTTAAGAAACTTAATTATGTACCAATTGTCAAATTTTATAATATGATATATGGGTGATCTAAAGTTCAGGTGGATACCCTCATGACCCTTACTTTTCATATTTTCCGCAAACAATATTTAAGTCTCAAATTAACTTAATTTATCCACAAAAACAATCCTGTATAAATCTTAGATTTGCAGGTCTTTTTAATTCCTTATTGTTAGAGAAAAGAAGCACTTTAAGTTGTGCAATTTACGTCATAACATTCATGTTAAATAACATCATTTCTGTTTTTTTTTTTTTCTGAAAAAAGGTTCAATGGCTAAAAGAAGAAAAGAGCATAAAAAATTAAGAAAAAAATGTGGAATGAAAACTTATAATAATATTACTTTCTTGAAGACATTGCTATGTAAGCAATGGTGTTTGTTTATTAGGAATACATAAAATTTGGTCCCTTTGCACTATTCGCTGCCAATAAACATGATGAGCCACTGAGCATGTGTATGAACAAGTTGGGAAATTTCATATAATTTAAAAAAAACGCAACTTGATTGTTTAATATTTATCAAACACGTCAAATTCATAGGATTGAGTGTGGATTTGTAACAGAAAAAGTGATTGACAATTGAAAACTAATTTTTTTAAAGGACAAAATTTATCACAAAAAACTTATTTCTTCTAACAAAATGTTTTAAAAATATTTTTACATCAGTAATTTATAAAAATATGATTAAATATTTAAAACTCATGTTAAACATATGATACTCTCGTGATCTTAGAAACGTATGAAAAAAAAACTAAAATGTCTAAATATGTCATTTCATATTCATCATACATAAGCATATTCTGTTAATATAATTAAGTTCACATTTTTTTTATTCATTTATTGTTTTTAAATATTTATATAAATACCAGTTACATATCTTTAAAAACAAAATAAGAGTACGTTTCTCATGTAATTATTTATGAAAATAAAAAAATAAAAATATATGTTTTCTCCAAAACTGGACGCCCAGACATTTTATAGTTTGCAACAAGTTTTGAAAACTTTGGGTACAATTGTATTTTTTTAATGGTGCAAACTTCAAATTTTGGTACAATTGTATTTTTTTAATGGTGCAAACTTCAAATTCTAACACATAGTACTAGCTTTTATAATGTGGTGAAGCATCATATCCTTGATTCAATTTACTAGAAGTGATGAATCACAGAGTTCAAAGAACAAACCATTTATGACGCAAGGTACCTCGTTGGTGTACCAGCCAATACATTAAAAAGTCATTAAAGAACTTCACATGAGTACACGCTTCTTTAACCCAAAATTCATGGTATTGTCGGAAAATTGAAACTATGTACTATTGCTTTTAAAAAAGAGTTGTCTCTCTTGACCAAGATCCAAGAGAAAATATTTCCGTGACAAAGATTTGCTTTGTTTAAAAATTAATTACTATAATATTGGAAGTTTTAATTTGTTATAAAATTGGGAGTTATTTTTCAAGTTTTTTTGTACGATTTTTTTTTCAAGTTTTATCATTGTTTTCTAATATCACTGCTGAATAAAATTAGGGAGAGTTTTATGAGTTTAATTTTTATGTTGTTAATAAATTAAAATTATTTTAAATAATTATTATAAAAATTAATAATTTTTAATTATATAATAATCTTTTATAAAAAAAATATAAAAACATTTATATTGTTAATATATTTCAATTAAATTCAAATTTAAGAACAGCAAAAGAATGATTTAATCAAATGTTAGGTATAATTTCCTAAAATTAAAGTTATGGAATGACTTTATCACTTATTATGTAAAATTTTATACACTTTCTTACCAAAATACACATATTAAAAATATAATAATATTAATTAATATATTAATTATTTTTTAAAAATTAATAGAATGTTTTAAATTTTTCTATCTATAGAAAAACTTTTCTATTTTATATTAATTAAGTTTCTTTAGAATCATTAAAGCTTTGAAGGATAAATATGAAAAAATTAATAGATACTTCTAAAATTTTAAAAATAATATTATATTAAATATTTTTAAAAATATTAAAAGAATCTTATAAAAGGTTCGAAGGAAATATATTATTAAATTTTAAATAAAGAAAGTAAATATTTTATTGATTAATAAGTACACTTAAAAGGCAGTGCATATTTAGGATTAAAGTGAACTTTAAAATTAGTCCTGCTCTAAATGAATTATAATTGTAATAATTCCATTCAAAGTTTATTTTTAGAACAATTTTTAAATGAAAAGTTATTCAATAAAGTATCGTGATCAATTCTGTTAAACATTTTTTAGACCAAATAATAAAGTTAAATTTATTTAAATGTGTATTGAAATATTGTTAATTTTATATAAAATTTTATTAAATTTAATTTCAAAAAATTTACTTCCATTGAAACAACAGCTATTGAAATTATTAATATTATTCCACAAGTAAACAATTAAGTATTCTTGTGTAATTAAATACGTCAAGTAGTGTATCATTTTTCACTTTCATAATCTTTTAAATTTGTTAGTTTTGAAAATAAATCTAATTCAAAGCAGACGTGATGTTTTTAAAAGTGTTCAAAGTTTAGACAAATTTCTTTTAAATTTACACTGTCCAAGGACTTTACATTGCTAAAGGGAAGCGTAACAGGTTTTTGGAGTAAATCGTGACAAATGTTTAATGATTGAGAATATATATTTTAATTAAAATTAATAATATAAAAAGTTAACGAAAAAGCTAAATAGAATAGTAACTAATTATAAGATAAGAGGATTACTTTAGGTTGGGGGAGAATCTTCATTTATAATATTACCTATGAACCAATTAGTAACTTCTTTTTATTTACTTTTTTGTGAAACGAAAATATTAGTAATAATTAAAAAAAATTACTTGATCCAAGTAAACTAAGAAAACCTACTATGTTAAAACAAAAACAATTATTTATTTATTATCGGAGTGTAATATGAAGAAATGGATAAAGAGTATTTTAGTGTGGATTGAAGCCTACTACTCTTACCACATTTTAATTTTTAACCACTTGGGTAAGTATTAGGAACCTGGTTTTACTTCTTTTTTTCCCTTAAGTGAAATTAAAATGTATCACTTTAACTCATAAATTTTAGTCTTCTTTTAAAATACATTAAATAAGAAACAAAATTCACAAGTGCGTTGTCTTATTTTTACACGTCAATGTGTCGCTGAGTATAAAAAAAAATTCATTCGGATATTACGTAAGAGAGCGATTTCTGAGATTAAAAGAAAAAACAATAGAAGTGCTTGCCTCTAAATTATGCTGCTGACATTTAATTGGACATTTATGAGAATGGAAAGGTTAAGATTATGGTATGATTACCCATTTTATGCTTGAAAGGTTATAAAATTATTAACAAAATAAATATCTTGAAGGGATAAACAAATAGCTAATAGTTTATTCTCAGAGGGTCCACCATTGACAAAATGTCAATACTCAATGTAGCTTGACAAATGCTTTATTTGACAAGGCTTTCTTGGTTGTTATGATTAATACTAACCCAAGTCAATGTCAGGCCCCAAAACACAAAGAAAGTTACAAATTAAGGGCAAACAGCCTAGTGAACAACTTTAGTCTACATAAAGTGGTTTAAGCATTTCAAGGTGAGTGCAGTCAAAGTCATAAGTAACTAACCAACCATTGAAGAATGCAACAAGAGACAAAAGTGTGTCCCCAAGATATATATTCACAATAAGGCACCAATTGGTGCTGGTTGCTTTCTAATGACAAAAAGCATGTAGTGGCAAAGTCTGGCATTGACAATGAAACCTAAATACATCACCAAATTCCTGTACACTTCCCTGCTATCACTGCCTGTTGCTCCACTTGGGAAATGTAAGCCGAATGATGAAAAGTTGAAGATACAATTGGATATTGAATAGCAGGCCAGCATGTTCATTTCCCACAAGCATCCAACTATGAAGTTGGCAATGATGTTAATGCAATGAAATTGCTTCTATCATGATAGCTGGATGGTTGGCCTGGTGCTCGGAAGCATCTAACTGGGCCCACCAATTACACTCATAAAATGCTAAATACTCCAACATATGATGGGACCAGCATGCAGTGCTAAAAACAAAAAATGTGGGAGACAAAGGTTGTTGGTAGCATATCTTGAACACATGGGAAAAGTACCAATTTTATGTAATGCTTATCCTACTTTGTCATATAAACAGAAGACAATTAATTTTGATTTTGATAATAATGAATCAAAGTATACAAAAGAATCACAAATTGAGGTAGTTAACATGGGGGGAAATTATGCAAATAAGAGGGGGCAAAATTAATTGCTTCTTTCATCATTCAACAAGTAGAAATAAATATTAGCAAACTATTTAGAAAAATAATATAACACATTGCTTTTCAATTATCAGACTACTACTATCTCCCCTTAGTAGGCGGATGGTGATATCTACTACCCCTATCATCTTCACTTTGATCACTGATCTCTCCACCTATCCGCTTCTTATCTAAACTTGAGTCCCTATGCACTTGTTGATAGTCACGATGGGAACGGGAAGATTCTCCCACAATTCTTCGTTCCTGCAGACAGGAAGGAGAAAAGAAAAAGAGATGAGTATCAGATTGTGGCGAAGTTGAATTTCTTGTCTTTGGTCCAGTCATGTACAATGTCAAGTTTGAGAAGGGAAAAGAAACATACATCACGGAATAAGAGGTCATCAGCCTCAAGCATGTGGATCACATGTCCAATTTTAGGTCTCTTTGCAGCATCAGGGTCAACACATCGAAGGGCGACCAATAGAGCACGTTTAATAGCCTTTGAAGATGGTTTTTCAGAAAGCTTAGGATCAACTACTTCCTCAGATTTTCGATTCCCAACCATATTTTTCAACCATTCTATTAAATTAACCTGCAATAATTCCAACTTCCATAGTTAGGGGAAAAGAGAGAGAACTGTGTAAACAAGTATAATAAGAACAATCTAAAAACTGTTGACTGTTTGTGATGGTTTTTAACCTCTCCTTGTGCTCTACTATAATCAACAGGACTTCTTCCAGTAATTATCTCCATGATAAGTATCCCGAAGCTATACACGTCACTCTTCTCAGTCAGCATTCCAGTGCAGGCATATTCCGGTGCTACATAACTGCAAAAAAGGGAGAGAATCACTGCCTCTGGAACTTAAATTTGAGAGGAACAATACCTATTACCACATTTTATTCTTACAGGAACAAAAACTAATTATAATTGATAAGAGGAAAATGCTTAGCTAATCCATACTAACCCAAACGTCCCCATCACTCGAGTGGTGACATAACTATGATCTGAATACAGAAGCTTAGCAAGGCCAAAATCAGAAACTTTTGGGTTCCATTGGCGGTCAAGGAGTATGTTGCTTGATTTCACATCTCGGTGGACAACTTTGGGTTCAAGACCCTCATGAAGATAAGCCAACCTGAAAAGATACACAGAGATCTCTGTGATCAAGACCTTTCAAGCATGGATATTGATACCAGTGTATGTATATTAGATCACAAAATATGGTACCCTTTTGCAGTGCCCAATATAATGTTCATTCGGATATCCCACGTCATAGGGCTTACAGGTCCGACCTCGCCAAGCAGCCATTGTTCTAGATTGCCATTGTCAACATATTCATACACAAGCATCCTGTAAGATAATTCCATACTTCAATTCTTACATCTCTTCAAACTAACATAATTTTTAGCTTCAATGTTTAAAATTAAATTAAAAACCTGTATGCCCCCTCAACACAGTATCCAAGCAACCTAACAAGATTTTTATGCCGCACACGACCAATTGCTTCTACCTCTACCTTAAATTCTCTCTCAGCTTGGCCCCTGCAAATGAGTTAAATATTAAGTAGTTACTTCTAAAAGAAAGACGAACACAAGACCACATAACTTTCACCAGATAGCAACAGTAGGTAATAGTTAAAGAAAGTAACAGAAAATTCCATCAACGCAAGACATTTTATCAATTCAGTAATAATAAACAAGAGTCAGAAAAGAAAAACGATTCTTTTCTTCACACAAGTGTGCGACTTTACAACACAGCACCTAGCAGCAGAAGACAAGAAAAACACACGAGAAAGAGAAATGGTTAAAGAGTAAACAACAGTAGCAAGAGTAAAACAGAAGAAAACATAGGCAAACAATAAAAGGCCAATCACTGCTCAGGATAAGCATTAGTTTACCCCAAGCAAATAAAGCTGCATTCTATACATAACATAAACGTTACTTTAACTCAACCCAAGCAAAGTACTTGGCCTTTCTCTGAATTAGTTTATCTCAAGAATTAGCTAAATTTCTCCGAAATCAAATAAAAAGCCAGAACCCCAAAACAAAAAACAAAAAAGATAAAATAAAATAACTACAATAAAAAAACCATTTACCTTTCTCGTCTGCCTGATTGGAAATATCAAAGTGCTACACAGACACCAAAAATTTTTCATCCTCATGCAACCAATTAAATTTAAGAAACCCAAATTCATATAAACACCATGAATTTTCCGTAACAAGTTTATATTAACATACATAGACCCCAACAGAAAAAAAAATGTCATTCGGCTAACTACTAACTTGAGATCATAAAAACTTGGTTTCCTTAGGAGAAATAAAAGAAAGAAAAAAAAAAAAAAAAGAATTCCATAGAAGCACATAAAAAGAATGAAGAAGAGAGTTGACATACTTGTTATTCAAAAGGTTCTTAACAGCAACCTTAGTGCCATCAGGAAGCAAACCACGGTACACGATTCCATAACCACCTTCTCCAATAACATTCTCTTCACACAACCCATTAGTGGCGGCTTCGAGCTCCCTCAGCGTGTACCACCTCCCCCAACCGAGATGAGACACTTCGGGCCCCACACTCCCACTCCCCAAAGACGACGTCGTTTCGCACACGCTCGCCGCTCCCTTACTCTCCCCGCTCGAGTACACCCCCACGCGCTGCTCTACCTTCGCCACGTCCAAGTGGATCTCCGCAGGTGGCGCCACGTGGACGATCTCCTGGATTTCCTTGGAGACGACCGGAGTGGCGGCGGCGTCGTTGCGGTGGCGGAGCTTATTATTGTTGCTGTTGCGGTGGTGGTGGCGGCGGCGGGAGGTGAGGCAGAGGGAGAGGAGGAAGAGGACGAGGACGATGAGGGATCCGACGAGGATTCCGATGACAACCCAAAGACGGAGGCCGAAGATTGAGGTGCGTTTGGAGAGTTCTGTGTCGACGAAAGCGGCGTCGTATACTGACATGCTTGTTTGCTTGCTTGCTTGCAGACACAGTAGTGAGAGTGTGTGTTAAGAAATGGATGGCATTGGTTTTGGGTGGAAAATGCAGTGAAGTTAGAGGGAGATGAAATTATTTTGAATCAAATTCAGAGAGAGAAGGGATAGCGCTTGTTTATTGTGTGTGTCTCTTTATTTATCTGTTTGCTTTTGACGAAGAGGGGAATGCTAAAGAAGAGATGAAACCAACTATTTCTCTCGTGTTGGAAGCTACCTCTGTTAATGATACTAAACAAGAGAATCCAACACCATACCATTTTAATTCTAATTTCTATCACTTACCTTTTATTTCTCTATATATCATATGTATTAGATACATGTATCCCATAACATTAAATGTTAAATTTCATATTTAAATTAATTTACGTATTTTTATATAAAATATAAAATTTATTAATTTAAAATTTTAATTTAATAAATTATATTATATTTTTTGTATAAAATAAAAATTAATAAATATTTTATTATATAATTTTTTAATATATAATATATTATTTTAAATTGTATAAATATTATTTACTGAATAACATATTTATAAATATTTAAATTTTTATATACATGATAACGTATATTATTATATAATTTTATAATTGAATTTATGAATTTTGTGCTGTATAAAAATTAATTATATTGTATAAATGTTAAGTTTAATAGCTAGAATTAAAAGATGCTAATATTATTAATTTTTTAAAGTTTTATTTTTTATTTATTTAAATAAAAATAAAAATAATTTTTATTTATCTATTTAATTAGACTTTTAAAATGATATTAACTATTTTTATAATAAAAAAATTATAATTATAATAGATAAAAGATAAAATTTATTTATTCAGATTAAAAAATTATATATATTTAAGAAATATAATTAATTTTATTATTTTTAAAAAATTATTTCTTTTCAATTTACTCTTTTTACTCTTATATTTTTTATTATTATAATTTAAATTTATTTTTATTTATTATTAAGGATATATATAAATTAATTAATATTTTCTAAAATATCTTAATAATAAATAAATGAATAGGAATAATTTTTTATTCTTTGTTTAATTAAATAGAAAAGTAAAGAAAGAATATTTATTATTTTTAATTATCTTTTTGTTTTTTGAAACTTGTTAGTATATATATATATATAATTATTATTAATTTTAGGGAAAAATATACTTCACTAAATACTGAAAAATCTTCACACAACACAAAAAAAAAAAGGAGTAAGCAGAGTAAATAAGTTTTTTTTTTTTTTTCACAAAACAAATATTAATGAACATCTCTTCAAATTTCACCCCTTCAAAAGAAGAAAATTGACAGGTAACAAATGATGTGATATAATAAAAAAATATTAATATTATTAAAATGTGAATGAATAATTATTCTTTTGTTTGCTAATGTTCACAAGGAATTTATAGTAGTGACAATGTTACCTAAAGTTATATATTCTTTTGTCTATAATTGTTTGGATAAGAGAAATAGATAAAATAAATAAATAAATAAAAATATTTTTTTAAAAAAAATTAATATATAAAAATAAAAATTAGTTAGAATAAGTTACTAGTTATTAAGGTGCATGACATTAATTTAATAAAATTTTATTCTAAAGATTAATTTTATTAATATTAATGAAATATGACTTTTTACAAATATTTGCACATATTTGCTTTAATTATATATATCACAATTGGAGATGATATTTTATAAAAAATATATTAATGCTGCTCAAATAATGTCATGATTGAGTTCTCGTAAAGGATTCTGAGAAAAGTTTATTTTTATTTTTATAAAAAAATGGGAAGGAGTGTTTTTTTATTTTATCAAGAATATAAATTAAAAAATAATAAATATTTACGCTTTCCAGTTTCTTTATTTGTTAGATAGTGAAAAGAAATATTTCTCTTTAGCTGTCTATTTAAATATTTAAAAAATATTAATTAAATTATCATATATACCTTTATTAATAAAAAAAATTAAATTATAATAAATGAAATAAGATAGAAATAAATTTTATATAGAAAAATGATAAAAATAAATAATAATTTAATAATTAAGAATATTAATTATCTTTTTTAATACATATATTTTATTTTTATCTGAATAAATAAAAAATAGGAAATATATTTTTAATTTTAATTTTAATTTTTTATCTTATTTTATCTAAGAAAATATTTAGAATGATGAAAACTGAGAAAAGAAAGTAAAAAATGAACTAAAGTTATCATATTATTTTGATTTAGATATTTTTTTTACAATTAAATAATTTTTATTTTATGACTAAGAAATAAAAATGATTTTAAAATTTTATTTATGTATTTTTATTTTAAAATAATTAATATTAATAAAATTATTATTTAATTATTTATTAAGTAAAATTTTTAATGATTTATGTTACTGAATTAATTTTCAGTAATTTTAATTACAGTTATATTAATTTTTTTAAAAATAATATAAAATTAGTCATTCAAACATTTGATTTGTTAACAATTTAGTTCATCAAATATATAAATTATTACCATGTTAATTTTGAAATGAAATAAAATAAAATAATAGAAAGCTCAAAATTTAATTAAATTGA
This sequence comes from Canavalia ensiformis, assembly GCA_026541065.1. Classification (NCBI taxonomy): domain Eukaryota; kingdom Viridiplantae; phylum Streptophyta; class Magnoliopsida; order Fabales; family Fabaceae; genus Canavalia; species Canavalia ensiformis. Next base: position 296,504 of record JAMKYM010000029.1, on the reverse strand, counting down.
TTATAAAATAAATTTTTATAAAATATTAAATTATTTATTATGAAAGATAAAAATAAATTTAATAATAAAATCATTGCAACCTATTTATCATCTTTTTATTTGAATCTCTCAATTTATATTCTACATTATATATCAAAGTAGGTAATTTATTTCTTACAAAAGAAGAAGAATGATATAAAATGGAGGATTTGAAAAAATACAAAAATTATAAAATATTTAATAAATATTAATATTATTATAATATATATATATATATATATATGAATTTTTTTTTATGTTTTCAAAGAATTTATAGTAGTTGAAAGGTTACTGAAAATTATATTTTTATGTTAATTGTTTCAATAAGAGAAACAAATAAAAAAAATAAAAAAATATTTTTTTCTTTTAATAAAAAGTAATTAATTTATAAGAATTAAGAAATTTAGTTAATTAAGATAATAGTATGGAATTAGTTATTAATTTATATAATGTTTTAAAAAAATTTAATACTAATAAAATATATTTTTAATGTTTTTATTAATTAATTATTCTATACTTATTTAACAATATATCTATTCAATTAAAAAATTATAAAATTAATTAATTAAGAAAATAATGTGAAATGATTCTCAACTTAATTAGCTTACTGAAGTTACATTTAGGAATTTGATAAAATAAAAAATTTTATAGAAGGTTTCATTTTATTTTATCTGATTGTTGCATAATTTTTTCTTTAATGTAACTTACTTTTAGGAAGATATATATTAAATAAAAATATATTTTTTTAATATTTTTATTTTTATTTTTATTATTTTTGATATAAATTAATTTTTCATTTTTATTAAGAAAGACGTAAGATATTTTTTCTTATACTTTTTGGTTAACAAAACTTTTTAACAATCATGTGAAGTTTGACTTAAAGACAACTATGATAAAATTTTAAATTACTTAAAAACGAGATTATATTAAATAAAATTTTTAATAATTTTATTGTATTAAAACTATGATTTTAAATTTGTAAAATTAATGAAAACAATATAAACACATAATCTGGATCATATGTTTAGTAACATCAGTGTTCTTTATTTTAATTGTTTATTACTTAAAAACGAGATTATATTAAATAAAATTTTTAACAATTCTATTGTATTAAAACTATGATTTTAAATTTGTGGAGTTAATGAAAACAATACAAACACATAATCTGGATCAGATGTTTAGTAATATTAGCGCTCCTTATTTTAATTGCTTATCTTTATTTATTGATGGAAGTAAGATATTAGATTTGATAAGATACCTATGCATAGAACTAAATCGAATTGAGTTAGACTTTTAATATTAAAGTCTGGTATGTTTAAAAATTTTGAGGTATGAATCTGAACCTAGATCTATTATTTGTTAAAGGTTTTTTCGTTGTTGTCTGATATAATTTAAAGCCTACAAAACTTATAAGTCTGTTTAAAATCCTACATTTCATAAAACACCAATAAATAAATTTAAAGTTCATGTAAATGATTGATTAAAAAGATTTGCAAGCTTAAAGTTTACGAGATAAAAAAGTTATTAAATAAACCTAAAACATATATATATAAATTATTTAAAAAGTTCACAAATTAGATAAATATATTAATATTATATAAATATAATATATTAAACTAAATATAATAAATATAAATATAAGCATATAATATATAAAGATAAATAGGTTCTCAAATAAGTTGAATAAATTTATTTTTTTACATTTAAATCTAACTTATTTATTTTAAACAAACATAAATCTATCTATTTATTAAATAAATAAAGTTAAATTAGATTTTAAACACGTTTCTTACACAATAATCTCATTTACTTTCATTTCTAAAAGCAACCATAAGATTGCTAGTTATGATTAAAATTATCCAATCGAAAAAACACCCTAGCTATTATTAGAATTGTCATATGGAAGCTGTTATAACTTAGTACCTAACACTTTAACAAAGATTATAACAGATTAAAAGTTGAAATTTCTCAAATTTAATGATTTGTATAAATTTTTTAAAAATTCTTCATACTACGTTGGATAAAGATTATCATTTAAATTTATGTTTTTTTTAATGCAAGATTATAAAAAAATTAATTTTTTTTGTATAATTTTATATCTTTTACACAAGTATAATGAAAATGCAATGTTTTTAGTTTATGTTAGTTACTAATATTTATATGATTCTAAATTATTATTGGTGGAATTTTCTTCTTAAGCATATATTATTATGGATTTTTAAATTTTAATAAATTATTTTAATTTAAAAATATATATAAATTTAAAAATAATAAATATTTTTTTATTTTGATCTCAATTTTTTATTTTTTCTCTTTTCTCAATAAAAGAGTTTAAAATAATAAAAATTAAAATAAAAAAATCAACAATCAAATAAAGTTCTCATAATTAAAATTATTTAATGTTTTATCTATATAAATGAATAAATGAAAAATATAATTAAATAAATAAAAGATAGATTACAAAATTTATCCAATACTTCTAATAATGATTAATTTAATGTGTATAATTCTTTTTCTCTTCAAATAACTAAAAGATAACACATCTATAAAGCCTCATTGGAAGATCAACCTTCATTGTATCATGAATATCTTTGCTTCAAATGAGATTATAACTTAATTTTGTAATAATTTTAAAAAAATAGTTCTAGTTAGTAAGACAGATTTTAATAGCTTGTAATATTCTTTTGAGATAAAATTCTATTAGCATTATAAATTTAAAATTTATTGTTAAATTTTTTTTATCTTTAATATTTTTATATTTCTTTAGTTGTTTATTTATTTTTATTATCGTCAAAATGATAATATAAATTCATTTAATAAAATATTTTTAAACAATAAACATTTAAAAATTTTATATCTTTATTTCAAGGTAATAAATAATTAAAATATAAAAATATACAATTATCAAATTTTAATTTTGATTCATTTATTAATACATCATTATTGATCATTTTATATTTATAAAATGTTTTAACAACTAAGTTTGATAAATATTTTTAATTTAATTATTTTTAATAAATTATAAATTTTAATTTTTAATAATTTATTTCTAATTTTTTTCAAACGCACTTTAATTCTCATTCTTATTTCCTAAATTTATAAACACGTCTTATTATACTTTATTTTTTCTACACACTCGTAGCTTCATTATTATTTAAATTTATTATTATATTTTTGATTTTTCAAAATTTTTATTTTTCAAATTCAATTTATTTAGATTAATTTTTCACTTTTCATCTCAAAAAATCTCAAATTATAACCTCAACTTTTTAAATATTTATTCTTTTATTTTTCAGTCTAAGGTAGTTAATATTTCTTATTTAAATTAATTGTATATATTTTTCTTATTATTTAAACTAGTTTATTTATGTCTCTAATTTTGTTTAAATGAAAAAGATCCACATGTATCTTATACGTGATTGAAAATCACATTTGGGAAACCAACTTCTTAAATAAAATAGGATGTAGGTTGAGATGGAATCTTTTTATTATTTTTTTAAACGGAAAATTAGAGTGGAATCTGTAATTCAAGCCACCTGATTATTCAATCCGCACGTGATATAGCGTAGCTCTAATATGATATTATTACTATACTGTCCTAATTCATTAATTCCTAATCTGCTTTGCCTATTTCTTATAGTCAACAAGCATTTAATGCATCTCTTTTTATTGGTTTTCCAAAAATAAAATAAAATTAATTCTTCGTAATGTGATACCAATAATTAGAAAATTTACTTGGAAGGATGATCAAATCTAAGGTTATTGGAAGGTTATAATTATGTTTTTTTCAAAGTTGGATAATGAGAAATTATTTCTTAAATGAAAAGATTAACGGTAATGGATATGTTAACCCGAATTACAAGATCCATTGAATCATAGGAGATATTTTTAGCTGCTAGCAAAATCAATTTTTTACGTCTATAGAAACAGGTAACATCATTTGTCATGTGGGTTGACCTTGGGATGAGCGATTCTGAAATGCAAAATGTGACTCAAAGCGAATTGGTGGATGAAATGGATAATTTGAACTAAATCAATGAAGTTGTTTCCAATCATTTAATTAATTGGTTTTTTTTATTCTAAAATGGAAAGGGGACATTACCACATTTGACTTTATTTATTGTTTTTTATTCATTAGTTTTACATTTTAATAAAATATGATATTTTATAATGAAAATTTTAAATAGAAAACATTGTAAGACTCGTAATCACTAATCCCGTAATCCCTCATTCTCCTATTCCATATATAATTACAATGAAACGAGGCAAAACTGGTCGATGAGAAATGAATATTTTGAAGTGAAACCTACATAATGACTTCATTATTGATTTTGAAGTGAAATCTATTGGTTTAAACTTAAATTAAAAATAGAATATTTCTTATATTAATATTTCGGATCAATATCCTTTTAAGGTCACTGCAGAGGTATTAAGGCATTCATGTATTTGTTTTAGTAAAGAATTAAAAATTGTTTTGTCTATTTTAAGATCACAAACTTTAATTTTGGCTTAAAAATCAGGCAATAAATATCATTAAAGAAAGAATGATTAATTATTATTATTATTATTATTATATTTGTTTATAGTTCTGATCTCTCATTATTTGAAGTTGTTGGGTGTGCTATTGCTATTAAAATTTGATATGCTTTTTAGTATTTAAAAATGTTAGTGTATAACTTAATTTTTACTATATTTATTTGTTCACATTTTAATTTTTTAAAAGATTATTTGATCTTAAAAAATATTTTATATAATTTAATTCTTAAATATATTAATTTTATTTATATTTTTATAAAAATATCAAAATATAATCAAGTTAACATCTTTAAGAATCAAACTGTATGCACCAATATTTTTAGGAATATAAGATGATCTTTCATTTAAAAAAATATTTTTATTTTTATTTTTATTTATAAATATATCATATTATTTTTATTTATTTTTTTTAAAATCAAATGTCACCTAAGTTATTTTGTGAGATACACTTTTCAGAGGTTAATTATATATTTACATAAACTGAAATTTTTAGAAATATAAATTAAAATTAATAATTTTATATAATTAAAAATATAAAAAATTATAAAAATTAAAATATCTATTAAACGAAAAAATACTACTAAAAACCTTTTATTCATCTGTTAATAATATATGGGCCGAAGCATTGGACAGTCTTAAAACTCTTGTATGGCCTTACTTTTTGCACCCCTTTTTTCTTTTTACACCCTCTTAATTTTTTGTAAAATTTTTATTCCAAAATTACCCTTAACACCCCCTTCCTTACCCATTAATTTTTCCGCAAAAAACAACCATCTTCCGCATTTTACTCCTCAAGCCTGCTTGCCAAGAACAGTACTTGCTTGCCTGCTTCACTTCTGCACTCAAGCCAAACGAAACAACCCAAGCTGCTCAAAGCTTCCACATTCAGGTTAGCACCTCTGAACCCTACACTCGTTTGCTATTGTCCATTGGATATGATAAATGTAGGTTTTAGGCTACTGTGAAATCTAAGGTAGAAGAACGACCCCATGCATTCCGCAAACTAGTTTTGGATTAATGCATCAATTGCATTCCGTACACTTGCGAATGCATCCGATGCATTCAGAATTAGATCGTCGGAATGTATGAAGACGATTTCATGAATCTAGTTTACGAATGCATCGTTGCATTCAAGAAATTTTTATTTGCAAATTAGTTTGCGGAATGTAATTTTACTATTAAATTAGTTTACGAACATTAAAATATATCTCGCAACTAATTTGGCTTAATGTAATAATTTTGCCTTCCTAAACTAAATTATGGAGAACAAAATTTACATTCCGAAACTAATTTATGGAAGGTTTTAACATTCCAAAATTAATTTGCGAACGTAAACTGCAGATTCGATGTTAGCTCACCTTCATCTTCTCCGATACTTCTCGAGCGGTTTAATGACTTCTCGCCCAATCCAACAAAGAACAAAGAATAACTTACACTCAATTAACAAATTTTCGTTAGAATTTTATTCATTCAACAAGTACAAAATGAAGAGGAAAGTGAAATTGAAAAACGAAGAAGAAGGAATACCGATAACATATAGTCCTGGAGTATTTTTTGACTTTTCACCATGAAGCAAAAGAATTCCAAGGAGATGCAAAAAGCAATGCCCCTCTTGTATTTGCGCCCTTTTTGAGCTCATACAACCATTATACTGGTTATATTATTTAGTTAATTGTTTAATCTCAATAACATGCTCTCTCACTCAAATCTCTTTCCCTTTCCATCTTAAAGTTTCGATTTAATAAATATTTATTTAATTTAAAATTTAATTTGAATATGATATAATTTTTTTTAATTTGATTTATTTAAATTGGTGAACATTGTCAATTCGTTAACTTAAATTATATAAATAAGAAATTAAAATAATTTGAACCTTAAATATTTAAAATTTACAACTTAGTAATATTTTTTAAATAAAATATTTATTTAATTGAAAAATAGAAATTCAATTATAATTTATTTAAAATAATTATTTATTTTTAAATTATTATTAATATTTAATAAATCAAATAACATGTTAAATATTTTTAATTTATATTTTTTATTAATTTTAAAATTAAAAAATTGTCTAAATATATAATACTTTATAATAATATATATATATTATGTTATTTTTTAAAAATAAAAATTAATTATATAAATTTAATTTATATATAGAAAGAATTTGGTTTATGAATTTAACCAGTTAAGTTAATATAATTTAAGATTCAATTTTTAGCTCAAATTCAATTTATTTAATTTATAAATTAAATTTAATAAGTTGATTGTTAAATTAAATTTTAAATTGATTCAATTCATTGCTAACTCTAATTATTCTTAATTACTATTTTTTTTATTGTTATTTGAATTAAAAAAATATAAAAATTTATTTGTGATCGATAATAAAATTGCATGTCTATATATATATATATATATATATATTATTTATTGTTCTCTTAAAAATTGAATAAATATAGAGAACGTTTTGTTATCTAGAATTTTAATTTTTGTTATTTAGATTAGAATGCATAATTGAATCACCTACATTTGGTCAAGCACATCTTTATCGTTTTCTTTAGGGGTAGCAAACTAACAATATTGAGGCAAGTTGTTCCTTGAAATAGTACTTGCATTTACTAAGCTCTATTAACGTACAATGAGTAACCTTAAACCTTTCTTCCACGATGCTCATGAATTCTAATATGGCTCTAACTTGTTCTCCCCGTTATATATAATTTGATTAATGCATTTGATTTTTGTTTGACTTAGGAAATACTTTGCCGCATAATATACTTTAAAACATAAGACTGAGTTATGTATGACTGAATGTGACAACTGATATTGTTGACTGGTCGAATCACTTTTTTCTACATTTCTCTAGTCTCTAGATTTGACAGTGTAACCCATTTTTTGTAGGTAATGAAAACGATGCATCTCGTACTCCTATGCCTGTTGTTTTAAACAGTAGAAGATTTGTGCTTGTGCACTTTTATATTTTTATGGTAATACATAGGCGTAATGTTGGAAACTTGACGGTTGCAAAATGATAATAGGATTAATGTAGTTTCATTTCATGAGGAGGAATTGAAGTCCAATTTTAACTTAATTTGGTGGGCAATTAATTTAGTTAGTTTTTTGAAATAATTAAAGAAATTTATGCATGCACATTTCCTAAAAAAGCATCATATCCTTCTCCTTCATGTAAGACACACAATACCACCTCCTTCACATGTCTTTGATGATTTCCTTTCAAGCTTCTATTTATTTTTGGGTCCCCTGTTTTTTCCCTTCTTAAAAACCTATGCTCTCCTACAAAAACCAATCACCCTGTTAAAAAGAAAAAACCTTGAAATTGGTTAGATAATGTAATGCATCACAAAAATTTGAAAAGACGGTTTATTTATTATTCGTTCACAGTTTGGTCTTTCTACTTATTGTGGGCATGCAATTAGAGACATCCATATAATTCAATTAAGTATCTCACACTAAGTCTTCTTTTGATGAGAATATCTCTCTATGGTCTCATGCATTATAGCATTGGTCATGTAAATGAATAAAGAGATTTCTTAAGAATGCATTTGATCGGAGAATAATAGCCAAAAATAAATGAAGGAATCAAATGAAAGTGAAAAATTAGTGGTATCGATCTTGGGATGCTGAATGTATCAATTTTTTAAAAAAAATTATTTAAATTTTCATATAATATATATTTTTAGAATTTTTTTTATTAATTTTTTATTTTAAAATTTATTACTACTTTAAATTTTTATTTGATAAGGAAATAAGGAGATTTAAAAGTATAAAATATAATAAAGAAAAATTAGTAGTTTCAAAAAATAGAAAAAATCAATAACAACATGTGATTATAACTATAATTATAATTGAGTGAAAAAAGGAAATATTACATAATTTTAGAGAAAATGACAAGTTATCTTTGATGGCCACCATATGATTTTTTAAAAAAGTCAAAAAAAAATTTTAAAAAAAAATTAGGATCATTCATAATTACTATCACACATGTGGTTTAAAAAACATATAAAGATATTTTTTTTTTTTTTTTTTTTAAAAAAAAAAAGACTAAAAAAATGTATTGAATACTAAAGGTAGGATAAAATAAAGAAGGTAAATATCCTAAATATAAAATTGAAAAGGAAGATCACTACAACAATGCAAAAATATTTTGAAGATGGCATTAAGAAGAAAGATAAATGAGACATGAAAATTTAAGAAGGATTGAAAACTACTCTTCCGTCTTGATTTCTTTTCATTTCTAAAATTTTTTTCTTTAATTTTTAAATTTATGATAATTTATTATTAGATTTTAATGAGATTATGATTGACTAATTCTCTTGTTTTAAAATTTGGGAATAGTTGTAATTTATAAACTGAGATCGTGTTTTAATATTTAATTTTTATTTCTATTGATATCCATGTGTTCTTAATTTAATTTTTGATTATGCTTAATTTTTGCTTGAGTTTTAGAAATAATCTTATTTGATTTCAAATACTAAGGGAAGAACTAGAAGGTAAATTATAGAATTGAACTTAGAGTTTTAATCATAAAAATAGGTTTTAATCCTCTTAAAAATTAAACTAAATCATCATAAAATTTAAAAGGTTTACTTGAATATAAATACCACAAAAGTAGAAAGTAGAATTTGTTTCAATTAGAAACATTATTATAATTTTAAAAAAACTAATAATTAAAATAAGATAATTTACCTTTAAATATAAAAAATAATAGAAATAGATAATGTTATTATCTTAATCATAAATTACAATGAACCTAAATTTTAAAAATTTTCTTATATTATTTGTCTTTTTTTTCAAAATCAACTTATCTATTTTAATTTATATTTTTTTATTTAATTATTCTATAATTAAATTTTTTATTGTAGATGATTAAATTACAAACTATTGATATTTAATAACACAGTTTAAATAAATATAATTACTTTTATTATATGATAGACTTGTGTACTTAAAGTTTATGAATTAAAATTATAAAAAATAAGAAAAAAATAGAAGAAATGGAGTGACCAATTAAACGCATGATAGATAGGATTTAAATAAGATAGGTCTTTTATTTATTTATGATGTTATTTTCTAGTGTTCTATTTTTAAAAAGAGAATTTTACAAATAATAAAAAAATGTAAAAATTGATGCTCATTTGTGATTATGAAGATTACACCAAATATAAAATAAGTGCACATTCGTAATGTATTTGATTTCTCAAGTCATATATATATTTAAATAATTTTTTTTTATAAACGTATACATACATCCTTATCTAAGATACATCACTTCCATATTTACAAATACAAGCAATCTAAGGTAAGGTGACAAAATAGGTACTCAGAGGGGATTAAGGTGACAATTCTAGGTCATTGTGACACTTAAACCTAATTTATGTATTTCTTAAAAAGTTTTCATTATCGTAAACTTTAAATTATTTTTGTATGAACCAACCCTTATATTTTTCAGTTTTCTTTTAGGTTTGCGAAATATCTCCAATTGACAATTTACAAAATAATTCTTTTTAATTCACACGATACATGCTAGTTAATTATTATTATTCTTATTTTTACTTCATTTAAGACTTGTTTTCTTCTCAAAGTTTAAGATTTTATTATCTTTATTCAATTGTCTCATTATTCAACTCAATGTCTTCTTATAATTTAATTAAATATATTTCTTAATACATTGGATGAAATTTTCAACCTTTAATCAACATTTTGTTACATTCAGGCTAGTACACCATAATCAATCTAAGATTATTTTTCATCTTTCAAAAATTTATATAGTAAATTTTTTGAATTCTAAACTAAAATTTTATAAAAATTATTATTTTTAAAAGTTTAGAATTAAAATACTATTTTTTATAATTTTTGTTTTTAAAAATTATTTAGAAAAAATAAAAAATTTAAATATTCTAACATTATTTAATTATAAAACAACCTAACAAATTAAATTATAAAATAAATATTAATATAAATTACTCCAACAATTTTATATTTTAACTTCATATATCAAGATTTAAAAATAAAGTTATTTATATATAAAATAAGTTAATTAAATAATAATTATATATATATATATGTATATATATAACATTTTGAATAATTTGGAAGAAAAAATAATTATTATAAAATATTAAATTTTAAATATTTTTATAAAATAATAAATATTTTTATTTATCTTTCAATTTTTTAACTAAATACTTTTTTATATTTATTATATAAAAATATATTTATATAATTTAAAAACTATTATATTATATTTTTTTACTAACTTTTTCTAACCGTTATAGATTTAAGTATTATAATTTATAAAATTTATATAAAATTAGATAAATTTATAATATCTATAAATGTACATTGTAGAATAGCTAAAAATTTTATATCTAAAATTTTATTTATAAGTGAGAACCAATCCAATAAAATTTAAAATTTTAGTTTATTATTTTTTAATATATAATTTTATATTAAGTAAAATAATTATTTAATTAATTTTATTATTTTATTTACATTTTCAACCAATTAGATTATTAATCATTGATAAAATTAATTTAATTCAATCTAATAATTAAATTCAATATAATCAAATATAAATTTTAAATTTTTAAATAATAAAAAAAAAAATTATTCAAAAAATTTAAAAAATTTTAAAATTATTTTTATACTCTATCTAAGTTTTATTTTCTATTTTGGTTCTACACTTTTCAATTTGAATTTAGTTATAAATCTCATAAAAAAGTAGAAGTCTTACATGTGAGAATAATTGTCAAAATCCTAAAAAAATAAATTGAGTTGGAATTTAAAATCAAAAGAAAGAATAGGTTATTTATTCTTTGATTTGATGATTATAACATTTTGAATGATTCTCATTCCACGATATATATCATTTGTTAATATATATAATATTTTTAATAGTCTTTTTTTCTTTTAATAAAAATGGATCTTGCTTCATTTTTATCATATACTATCCTTGCTCTTTAGAATATTTTTTTTAAAAAAATATTTTTAAATTTATTTTAAAAAACATTATTTTAAATAAATTAATATACTTATGATTATATATATATATATATTGTATTTTTTATTTTAAATTTTATGTGACAAAATTTAAAATATTTATATTATAAAAATTCATGCAACAAATCTTCTAATTCTTTATTTAATTTTTTTTATAAATATTTTTAAAATAAAATCCTTTTTAATAAAATATTTTCAAAATTACTTTTTTTTTTTACAAAATTTCAAAATCTCATTAAAACCTAAACTATATAATCTTAAATTTATTCATTACATCAATAAAATAGGTATAATATCTACAAACTATTTTTAATATATATAATATATTTTATTTTTAAACATGCTTGAATATTTTTTTTTATATAAAAGTGAAAATAAGAATTAAAAATTATATAATTATATTAAATTAGTCTAATTTTTAACTTTTCGTCAATACATAATTTTTAATAATTTTAATCTTTCATATATTTAAATAAAAAAATAAGATGTCAACATATTTTCTATTTATAATTAAATTTTAAATTTAAATATTTTATATAAAAATAAGTTTTAGTGATAATTTTATTTTAATTTTATATTTTATAAATTATTTATATATTTTATCATAATTTTGATTGTAGTAATCAATAATGCTAAACAAGAATAAATTTATGAAAAAAATTAGAGTATGAAATAATTATAAAAAAAATAGAAAAACCAGGTCGAGCATATAATTTTTTTGTTAATATCAATTTTAGTTAAAATATAAATCTTTTTCTTAAAAAATATTTATTATATAAAAAATACAAAATTATAATAAATATTTTTAAATTTTTTACTTATAATTGATGTTAAAGATGGAAATTAATGAAGCTATAGAAATATAATTTTTATCATACACCTAAAATATCAAAATTTAAATTTAATATTTTATATAAATTATATCAGTCTCACATTATTAGATTAAAACTTTTGAATATAAAAAAAATATTTAGTATATATTTTATTTGAGATAAATTGAATTATGATATAATATAATAGAAAATATGATAGAAAAATATAAATATTATTAAAATGTAAAATAATTGTCTAATAAGAAAAATTGAAGGTTTTTCGGTGTAGAGAAATAAGAAAATAGAAAATAGAACATAGGGTTATATCCCTTAGCTTGATGAGCCAATAATATAACCCCACGTGTTCTCCCGTAACGGTAAAATCAGGAAAGACGGTTTTCCTCGCTCTGGAACGAAACTTTTCCCACTTTTCCCCTCTCTTCGATCTCGCTTTCAAGTTTCAGGTAACACTTTTACTTTTTTTTCTCTGAAAGTTAAAAAATAAAAACTATTTGTTTGGCAAAATAACTGAAATTAGGGTCTTTATTTTTATTGTTCATGTGTCGTTTATGAATTAATATAATAAATCGGTGATTTTCATTGGTTTGTGTGGTCGAAAATTCGCTGTTTTAATTTGATGTTGTTGTTTGATTTTCTACAGTTTTTACGGTTCCTCATTTTTTGTCTTTGTTGTGAATGGTCGTGCTTGGCGGGTTGGAATAAGCACTTCTCCATTGAAACTGTTGATTCTCTAGGGCTTCATGATCTTCAATTACACCCATATTTTCTTGCTTTCCCTTCTTTTGATTTCTGTCTTATTTTCTAAACCTAATTGAATCAAAATTGATGAACTCATTTAACTTTCTGAAAATTAATAATGTGTTTGTTCAGATTGGCAAGGTGGTTACTTAGTTAGTTAGCTGCTATGATAGAAGTTGGTAGAATCCGGCTAAAGACTTGGCAACGGGCAGCTGTGGCGGTAGGCTCCGCGGTGGGCGCTTTGTTGGACCCACGAAGAGCAGATTTAATAGCTGCTCTTGGTGAGACAACTGGAAAGCCTGCTTTTGAGAGTGTTCTTGAGAGGATGAAGAGTTCCCCTGAGGGAAGGGTGGGTCAGTTGTTATATTTTGTTTTTGCCTTATTCATTTTTGGTTAATATGGATGTTCTCCTTGCCTGTGCTGTGGATGTTGAATGTTGAGTGCCCTTTATTTTTACTTCACTTTTTTGTGGATGCTTTGTACCAAGTAACAATAATGGTTTTTCTATTTTGGGTAGCAAAGAGTTTAGGATGAGGGGAGTCAGGAAGTGGTTGGCTGCTGGCCTTAGTGTGTGTTTTGATTAGAGTTTGCAAACTTAATTTTGCAAAACTGATTTTGGTTTGAAGTGGGTTTGAGTGAGTTGATTTATGTTTGGAAACATTTATTTGAAATGTGATTTTGAGATAATGAAAAATGGTGATAAATAGCTGTTGCTAAACAAGAATTCTCATTGCTATCATTGAATAATTGGCATTCTTGTTTTGCCTTTCAAGACATACTGTTGTCACAAAAAAGACCAATTCATTTTCTTTCATAATCCTGTTGAATAGGCAGTCTTATTGGAACGCCCTCGTGTTGTATCTGCAAAAGTAGGACATGCCTGGGACCTGCCAGCAAACACATTTGGCGCTGCCTATGCAAGATTTATGGGATCCCGGAACTTTTCTCCAGATGATCGACCTCCTGTGCGGTTCATGGACACAGATGAACTGGCCTATGTAGCAATGCGGGCTCGCGAAGTGCATGACTTCTGGCATACCCTTTTTGGCCTTCCTACTAACTTGATTGGGGAGTCAGCACTAAAGGTAATTGAGTTTGAGCAAATGCAGCTTCCTATGTGCCTTCTGTCAGTTATAGGGGGCACAGCAAGATTCAGTGAAAAGCAGAGAAAATTGTTTTATAAGCACTACTTCCCTTGGGCCATTCGTGCTGGCATGCGGTGCACTGATCTCATGTGTGTATACTACGAGCAACATTTTCATGAAGACTTGGAAGATGTTCGCAGAAAATTGCAAATTGTTCCTGCACCGGCTGTTCCTTAACTGCGTATTTGGACCTGATAAATTATATTTAGTTCTTTTGGGTAATAGGGGTGTGCTAGAGTTTTGCAACAAAAATTTTGGAATAAAATCCAGTGTACACGCTTTGCTTCTGATATTCCGTCAAGGAGCTTTGTATAGTTGGGTTATATCAATGACTTGTACCATGATAAAAAAACTTATAAGTTACAATCATATATTTGTTTATTTCAATTTATCCTGCTTTGGTGCTCTAGCGATTCTTCAATTCATATGATTGTAACCACTGGGTTTATTTATCATACTGGCTAGGGATGTGCGAAAACCACCTTGTTAACCAAACCAAACTGGGAACTGCACCGAATTAAACCTCAACCAAATAATCAAATTCAAACAATTTAATAACTAAACCACTTTTTTCAAAACAGTTATACAACCTGAACTGATTTAGAACTGATTTACTAGTGGAATTTGTCGAACTGCTTCCAAACTTGATATCAATTTACATATTTCTGAAGACTCTGAACCCATTTCTTCAAAGTTTTCAAACCCTAACCCAAAATTGGAACCTTGTGTTTTTATTTTTGACTCAGACCTATTCGAACTGTTTGCTTCAGAATTTTTAAATCCTGGTTCAAATCATCTCTAACTCTATGGAGTAGGAATCTTCTCTGTTCATCTCTGATTCAAACCCATATGAACCCGCAGCTTCACTTTTATTCAATCCATCTTGATTCGTTCTTCCTTGATTTGGTCCTTCTGATTCAGCCTATATATGAACAGACCCAGCCTTCAATTCCATGAAGGCACCATAAGAGGTAACTTCTTTTCCTTACTTCATGTAAGCATGATTAAGTTTATCAAATTAACCCAAATGGTATATGAAATTCACTGCAAAAGTTTTAATGAATCATTGGGGGAATTATTTATTGTTACTGGATGGAAAATGAGGTAAGTTTCTGATGTTGCACTTAACTGCAATTTATATGTTTCATCTCTTGCTTATGTTAATGCAAGAATTTGGGATCATGATGAGCACCTGATGAGTTTATGCAACTGGAAACCTTATTGTATGTATGCTGTTTGAGATTGAAATAGTCAAACACTCTTTGATGTGCACCGTTGTGTTTACCTATCCACAATTTGCGTGTTTGCTTTGCGGATTTATGGCACACTGCCACTGATGCTTGGATCCCAAATTTCATAGCACTCTTGAAAATTTTCAGAATTGTAGGAACTGTTTATAGCTTATAATTCTGTTCACACTACTTCTACTGTTATATTAATATATCATGCAGATGGGATTAAGATGCGTTGATCATTTTATAATTATATGAGCTTGATGATTCGGTTTTGAGAATTTATATTGGTCTGATTTATTTTGTTGGCAGCCTTTATGTTTAGGTAAATGCAAGAATTTTAAGAAAAAACTGGACATTGGATTATATCATGCAAAATTCTGTGATTAAGGGAAGCTTTCTTGTTTTGTACATGTAGCTATCACTACTTTATTTTGGATAGGAATAAGGTTCTTATCTTGTGTTAGATTGACTTGTCGATTGACTTGTCAAATTCCTTTAGCATTTGGCAAATCAAACTGTTCCCTTGATTCTATCACCTTTTTCGTTAGCCCCTGTTCTAAGGTATTCTCATTCTCAAGATCTCTTTTGGGTTGAGTTGTGAATTTATAATTGCTAACAATCATAGCTTGGGGTATCTTTACTGGTTTCATCAGAAGAATTATTCAAATGCTATTTTTAAAATTATGTAAAATTTTATGCTACTATAGTTTTGATAGCAATTGATAGGTTAAGGGGGAAAGAACTTGTAAACTCTGTTTGCCTACTGCATCTTTCCGTAACGAAAAATTGGACCAAAGTAAGCGGAACTAATATTTTTCTAGTATTTAAGTTGTATTTTTATTTTAAATTTTTTTTGTGTATGCAACTTAATATTTTTCTTGGTTTAATTGTATTTTTTATTTTTTTATTTGGATTGTGTGCAATTTTCATCATCTATTTTTTTTAACTGATTAAGTAATTTTATATTTT
Organism: Canavalia ensiformis; assembly: GCA_026541065.1. Taxonomy (NCBI): domain Eukaryota; kingdom Viridiplantae; phylum Streptophyta; class Magnoliopsida; order Fabales; family Fabaceae; genus Canavalia; species Canavalia ensiformis. The sequence continues at coordinate 280,016 of JAMKYM010000029.1, read as the reverse complement.
AAAATTTAACAAATTTATTTATTTTATATCTAAAATTCTCATTTTTTAATTTTCTATTCAAATTTTAAAACTGGTTTAATTAAATGATCATTTATTCAAAATTTATCAATCAAAATATCAAATTTTATATGAAATAAACAAATTTAATTAAATACAATGATACTGTAAATATTTTCTTTAACATTATTATCTACTCATAAATTATCATATAATTTAAAATCATTAATTTCATAATAATTATTTTAAATGATATATTTAAAATAATTTAATTAGTTGACCTTGTAAAAGTTTTTGCACCAATACTATATCAAAATTAAATTCAAATATCAAAAGCTCAATCTTTTTCCATCTTCAAACCTTAGTTTTACATCTCATAAAATTTTTCAAATTATATTAATTTTTTAATAAATTTTTCAAATTATTTATATCTCAACTTTATCGTAAATATTTCAATATTTGCATATAAAATAGTAATTTTAAAGTTTTATTAAAAAAACTAATAGGCAAACTAAATATATATGATTTTAAACACAGAATAATTTAATTAGTTTAAAAAAATAAAATTGTATCCATACTCTAAACGCTAAAAGTAAAATAAAGTCAAATTTCTTTATTAGATTTTCACTTATGTTAGCATATTATTATTAGATTTTATATTAAATTAATAATAATCATGGAATGAATGATAGTGCAAATTAGATTAAATCATAAAGAACAGCAGAGTTTTGAGATAAGCCTGACACAAGAATGCGAAGACGCCCTTATTTTTCAAGTCTTGTATTCTAGAAATTGACGCTATGCATTTTAAGACCATAATTTTGGAAGTTTCTTTCACTTTCAAATTTTCAATGCCCAACTTTGGGGCTAGAGATGAAAACAAGGAATGGAACCAAAAGACTAAGAAATAAACAAAGACTGACTAAGTAAGCTATGAAATGCACGGATTTGGATTAAAAGGAAAAATTAATATTCACTAAAATTTAATAATAACTTTGCATTTTTATTTTCCTTCACCAATTATACGGACAATTCTTTTCTGAGAGCACCGTTTCACTTAACCTTGTGTGAGTAAAATGATTATTGAAAAATCACCTGTTACTTGTAAACACAAAATTAAGACTAAGCTTTGAGGACTTGGACTTCGCATTTATTATTACCTTACTTTATCTCTTCCGTTTGACCTGAACCATTTTTTTTAGACTTTTTTTTTAAAATTTAAATTATAAATATTTTTTATTGGAGATAATTTAAATTAAATTGAATACGATTATTGTGAATCAGTTTCTTTTGTTTGAAATTTTAATATTTTACATATCTAAAATTTGGCAAAATTTTTATATAAAATTAAATTAATTCATACGTTCAATGATATTTTTGGGTTAATTTTGATAAGTAATACATTTTTTTTTAAATATAAAGATGGTGTTTCTTGCACATTTTTACATGCATATTGCATAAGGTGACATAATTAATGTTAAATTCAAATCGGTCTAACCACAATCGAAAAATAAAAAATAAAAAATATCAACCGATGTACATATAAATATTATTAATCTAAATACTTAGATTTGTAAAAAAATTCTGAATAGTTAGATTTTTGAACACTTTCATTGAATAGTTTTATGTTTTTTTTTTAAAAAGGAAAATAATGTTTTTTTTTTTAATTTTATGTTAATAATAAAGATAAAAGTTTCAGACTCTATCATTTGGGTTATGATTTTTTATTAATAGAAATATCCATTTTAAAGAGAAAAAGAAAGAATATATATATATATATATATATTTATGTGATATTATATATATAAAGAAAAAAATATAAAAAAATAAAATAAAATAAAAATATATAGAAAAGTTTTACTTCTAATACATTACTAGACTAAATGGAAGATTTATTTGTAAATATTTTTTTAATATTTTAAAATTTTATTTTTAAAATATTTGATTTTGATTTTGATTTTTTATTTTTAAAATAAATTAATTTTAATTCTTAAAATAATTTATATGTGATATATATCAATAATAATATATGATATACATTTAATAATATAAAAACCAAAAATTTTAAAATAAAAAATTAAAATTAAAATTTTAAAATAATTAAAAATATATTTAATCCATATTTTAAATATCAATTCTGATATTTTTATATATAAATATTATTATTTATCTATCTATATGTTTTATTTAATGATTGATGATTTTTTAAGATAATAAAAATAAATCTAATTGTTTACATTTTAATATAAATAAATATATAATACTATAAATATGATAATTTTTTTTCTTTAAACATCTAGTAAGATTAAAAAGAAGACATTAAAATACGTGGCATCATATGATAAGTCGATAATATAATTCAACAAATGAAAGGTAAAAGTTTTACTCTTTACACATGTATTTTGTTTGATATTTATTTTTTACTTTTTTATATTTTCCATTAAACATCCTATTTGATGTGTCTAAAAGTAAAAAAAAAAAATTGGAATAAAAAATAATGTCCGTACAGTCGTAGTTCTTGTTTAGCTGGAGCTTTGTTACTTTCTATAAAATATATATAAAATAATACCTTGCTTTAGATAAATAAAGTGACAATTTGATATTTATTTAACATTAAAAAGTTGATTAATATCTCTACTTATCAGATAACATTCATTATTTACCAACTTTTAAATGCATCTTGTTATTCCCTTATTTGCATTAAAATCTATTAAAAATGATACAATTATTATTTCAGATGAAGCAGGCGCCAAACAGAAATGAAAAACAATCATTTGGTGCATGATTATTTACTTATTTCGATTACATTAATGTTTTTTAATGGAAAAAAATTAGATCCATAAAAAAAGACATATCAAACTGGATCTAAGTTTTTTTTAAAATTTTGTGAGATATTTTTTTTAAAAAAATATTTGTTTAAAATAATTGACTTAAATATGCACTTAATTTAATAAAAATAAGTTATTTTGATATTCTTTAAAATTTAGTAAAAATGTATTTAATATTCTTTAATTTCTTATGTTATTTTAATTTATATATATATATGATATTATAAAAAAATAATAGAAAAATTATATAAAAATATATAATTAAAAAATATAGTATTATATCTTTATATAAATTAAAAATATTTAAAAAAATAGAAAGATGTAAGTTGATTTTTCAATGAATATAAAAGGTTGTAAATCTAATTAATCCAAAATAAAAATTATTAAAAAGAAATGGTGAAGAAAGCATTGGAAGTGGAAAATCACAGACAGCACACCAACGTTGATGAAAAAGAGAAGTGAGAAGAAAGGTCAATTTGTTCACGGGTTCACACAAGCGTGTCCACTGGAAACGCCTCTTACGATCTCTCTCTCTCTCTAAAGTGAAATGTCAGGAAGAGGAGTCTTAAAGTTAGCTCCTTTTGTACTTTGAATCACCCTTTCTAATTTGGGTCTTCTTCTTCTTTCCCATTTTTGGTTTTGAATTGAGAGCTTCAACTTTTAAGACATGTCTGCTGTTGAGTCTGGTGAACATAACAACCTCACAGGGGTAACCACTCATGGTGGACGCTACATTCAGTACAATATCTATGGCAATCTCTTTGAGGTCTCAAGGAAGTATGTCCCTCCTATTCGCCCTGTGGGTAGAGGAGCTTATGGTATTGTTTGGTAAGCAAAAAATTCCTTTTTTTTTAAGAATTTTTTTTGAGGAGAAGGGGGGGGGGGGTTCTAATTTTTATTTTCTTTTTTATCTTTATGCTGAATTCATTAACATTTCTTTTGCTTTTTGTGCAAAGGGTTGTCCTTGCTTTGAGATATGTTGTGCTTTTTATCTTCTGGTTTTGGATTGCCTGACTTTGAGAGCAAGGACTAGTTTTTGCTACTAATCAAACCAAACCCTTTTTGTTAATTTATATATTAATGTAAAGTGGAGTTGTTGCTTCATTTGTGGTTGGCTATTGTTTATTTTAAATTTTAGTCATTTCTTTTTAATTAAGGAGATGCTTGGCGTGATTGGCAATATCTATTGTTGAGTGAATGAACGTTGAACTGGTTATTTTGGTATGATGATGATGAAAAGCATTTTTGAGCTCAAAGCCTCAAACTATTGTATTCTATCTTCGTTGCTTTTTAAGATATATGATACAAATTTCGCCATGTCTTGATGGGATTCATGAGCTGAATCATTTAGTATTATGCCTAAGATAATCTTGTTATAGGTCTTAAAATGCCAATCTCTTCCAATTTTGTTTTTGTTTTCTAATTAGATGTTTTGACATTGCCAATCTGCTTGAAAGTGGAAAATGAGATGGGATCATTCTTCTGGTTTCTGTGTGCTCTGGTGATATTGATATATTGTTAATAGCACATTTCTTGGTGTTTTAAAACTTATTAATTAAATGGAGTTATATGTATATGTATTGGATGGTCTATTAAAATTTAGGGTCTAACAAGGATTTCACTTTTGTCATGATGTCATCCATGTGGCATACGTTTCCTGTTATCAATGATGTGAGGAACAATATTAATTTTTCATTTCCTTCAGTGCTGCTGTAAATGCAGAGACAGGTGAGGAAGTTGCCATTAAAAAGGTTGGCAATGCATTTGACAACAGAATAGATGCCAAAAGGACCTTACGAGAAATTAAACTTCTTCGGCACATGGATCATGAAAATGTAATCTTGATACTTTCTTTCTTGCTTTCCCACAACTACACCTTTTCCTCAATGTTACTGTTTATTTTCATCTGTTGCAGTGTGAATTTCTATTTGGCCTATTATTGCTTCCTTTATTTTATTGTTTCATCCCCCAATTTCTGTTACATCTGTAAAAGTTTTGGTCTGTAACATTTAATTTTGCTTACTGGACAAAGGACATGAAGCAACATCTTGTGGTATGATGGACACTTATGACTTTTTGTTACTTATACATGACTGAAAAATATTTTCTCTTGAAGTGTAGATTTGTGCTTTGCCGTGACAAGCCAAGCACACTCGTCAATATGTCTGATCTTTGTATACTCACAATCTCAGTTTAGCTTAGTCAGATGTGTTTTTGAATAAAGTAAATTAGATCATGGAGCATGAGCTTTTTGAATAGGATTTTCTTGGCATCATTGCTCAAATTTTATTCAATTTTTCTATTTATGCTTAAATACAGATTGTGATTAGCTTTAGTATGACAAGTTCCTTTATTAAAGTTAAAGTATGGCAAAATCTTTTGATGTTAGTTTTAGAAAATAATTGTTTAATTGTCAGTCAGTCTCTAGCTATACTTTCCCTTTGAGTCATGAAAGTTGCTTGATTGGATTTTTCTCCTTGGATTTTGATTCTACAATCTTCATAAATATTCAATTTGCTAAGTAGACTGCTTTTTTAACTATCAGTTATTTCTCCCATGCAGATTATGTCCATTAAAGATATTATACGACCTCCACAGAAGGAAAATTTCAATGATGTGTACCTTGTTTCTGAGTTACTGGACACTGATCTGCATCAAATAATACGTTCCAATCAACCTTTGACTGATGATCATTGTCGAGTTAGTACTTCAACTACTTTTAGCATATGACTTTTAACCTACCTAGTTGAAAGACTTTATTGTTAATGACTTAATTGATGTTCTCCTTTGGTTGTACTATTGGACAAACTGAGGATAAAACCAAAATTAAAGTGATTAAGCAGCTATGCTCTACGTATATCCTTGTGGTCTCAACTGTACAATGTTTTACACATGTCATGTGGTTCATCTGAGTTTGATTGGGCTTACTTTCCCTTTTTCATGTCTAGCTTAAAGTAGTATTTTGTTTACAGTTGTGCAATGTTGTGACAGAAACAATAATGTAGTGGCATTGCTCTTACTTTCTGCTAAGTTTACTTACAAAATGATGTTAATGATGCAAATATATTTCCTTCGGGATGTTTTAAACTTATGAATTAAGACGTATGAACTCCTGTCACTACCTACAACAATACTTATCTTCATTTGGCCAGGATTTGAGCAATCACTTCTCGCCTGAATATTGGCTTACCTGATTATTCTTTTTTCCCTTTGTGTATAAACTAAATGTTGAAATCCCACACTGATTACAAATATGGACAAAGTAGAACCTATAAAGGCTTTGGCAATCCTCACCTTGCAAATTAGCTTCTAGAGCTGAGTTAGAGCCCAAACTTAAAAAGGTACCAAAGCCTATCGTAGATTTAATATTGGGCCACCCTCAACTATCCAAACATGAAGTTCCGCAGATTTGCCAGTGCAATCAATCAGGTCCACTGGTTACCTGGCATCGCAGCTTTCTGGTGCCAACCTATCTGGCCATGGTTCTGCAACTTTCCCAACACAATATAAAAAGAAATCAATCCAATAATCTTCACTCTATGGATGTTCAATCCTGGAAGTAAGGGTTCTGTGTTGAAATCCACATAAAACCTGTAGATATGCCCAAAGTAGAACTTATAAAGGCTTTGGCAATCCTCATTTCATGAGCTAGTTTTTGGGTTGAGTTAGGCTCAAGCTTGAATTTAAGACTTTGTATGGTAACCACTCCCTAAAGTGTAGGCCTTTTATTAACTTTTATCTGAGCTACTCTTTCCAGAAAAAGTTTCCCCTTCTTGTAGCTTTTTTCTTTTGGGTCTTGATTCTTGTTACATCATTCCATTGTAATTAATAAACTTCAATCATTGGAAAGATTTTGCTTTGGTTTTCATTAGTATTTGTATTTGAGGACAACATTTTGTTCTTTGTTGGTTTTATGGTTATGTGAAAATATAATATAAATCCATGTTGGATGGATATAATTTTGTTCACTTCATGTACAACAAATGAGAATTTTTTTATACAAATTGACTTTACAACTTCCATTAATACGCTGAATTACCTTGGACTTTACTCGGTAATTTTATTTTGCGTGTTTTGAAGTAAATTGACATTCATCATTTATGCGACAATAGATGAGATGTAATTATACTTGGGAGCATCCTAACAAGCCTGGAACCCTGGAGATCAGATGAAACCTGAGCCTGTGTACTAGGTGATGTAGGTCTCCTGCCTCACTTGTGGGGCCCAAACCAAATATTACACTGCATGGACTCCATGCAGTCTCCAAGGCTTCGGGGCACTGTAGCATAATTCTTATACTTTCTGCCTTTTCAGCCCATTTATAAGATCTTTTTCTTTTTCAGTATTTTCTGTATCAACTGTTACGAGGGCTCAAATATGTACATTCAGCAAATGTTTTGCACCGTGACCTAAAGCCTAGCAATTTGCTATTGAATGCCAATTGTGACCTCAAGATTGCAGACTTTGGCCTTGCTAGAACTACATCTGAAACTGATTTTATGACTGAGTATGTGGTTACACGATGGTACCGAGCTCCCGAGTTGCTTCTTAATTGTTCAGAATATACAGCAGCCATTGATATATGGTCTGTTGGTTGCATACTTGGTGAAATCATGACAAGACAACCCCTCTTTCCTGGCAAAGATTATGTTCATCAGCTGAGACTGATCACTGAGGTATTAGCTTGATATCTTAAATGGGACTTTCTACTACAGACTCCAGAATTGGTAACATAAATCTACTTAGACTGATTATGTTCTCATTTGTTTGTATTTCTTTTCCCCTTTTTGATCTGGATGTTGGGTCTACTTGTTAATTAGAGTTCTAACTTCTACAACTTTAGGTGATTGTGAATTTTGGATGTCAAACTTTGCTAAAAGGCCATCAGTAACTTGACTATTTTTAACTTTTGGGTTATTTCCATCAATATTGACCCCCTTCTGTTAATCTTGCCACTTCAAGAGTCAGTAATATGTAAACAAGAATGATGTTTCCCTCCTCTAGGGAGATGTTTAAATTTTAACACTACTCTATATATGAGGAGGTTTAATAGAGTAAAAGATACAACAGATTTCGATTCTTGTGCGGAAATTATGCATATGCACCCTGCAGTGAGAAGAACTGAAGGCATGAAATTCAATAGATCACGATTGGGGAGAGAGAAATGTTGCATCATGCCCAAGAGAAAGAAATGCATCGTTTTAGTGAAATTTTTTTATCTTTAAGCTTATGTCTTCTGGACTTTACAGTCTGCATCTCCTTGTCTAAATGGAAAATTGAGATTGAATCCCAATTTTGAAGTTAAAAAAAATTAAGTGCTTGATTTTAATTTATGGGACATGGTACATACGGTTTTACCTATACCATAGTTTATTCAAAAGACCATAACATGTTGTACTCTGAATCTTTGTTTCCTTGGTTTCTTTATTTTTTGGGAAATAGGGAAACCATATATACATGATAAATGAAAAGTAAGTAATTTTATAATGCTTAAATATGTCGATGTGTTCCAGTTTAGTTTACCACCTCCCCACATTTGCAAAAGTAGATTCAAATTATGCGGTTTCCTGTTAAAAGGCAATTGCAAATTCTCATTCTTTGATCCTTTTCAGATCTCTTTCTGATTTAAAATTAACTCTTGCATGACAACTTTCCTTTCTTTTGAAAAGCTGATAGGTTCACCTGATGATGCCAGCCTTGGATTTCTGAGAAGCGATAATGCTCGCAGATATGTAAAACAGCTTCCACAATATCGAAAGCAAAACTTTTCTGCTAGATTTCCCAGCATGTCTCCTGGTGCTGTTGATTTGCTAGAGAAGATGCTTGTCTTTGATCCAAACAGGCGTATTACAGGTAAAATGGCATACAAAACCTTTCCCCCTACTTTTATCAAATAGTTATAGCTTAGTGTTCTTGGAGCTGTATATCACTCTCGATTTGGGGACAGCTATTGATGTGAAAGTCCAAGTTGACAACTTTAGCATCAACAAGTACCACAGGAAGCAAAAAATGAATAAAATAACTCAAATCCGAGTACCAATTATAATTTTGGTATAATTTGTTCTAATTTCGTTTTGAAGCACCCTTGTAAATCTGTGCAGTGTTTGCTGGCCTCGTGTGATTTCTTAGTTTAGAGTAACCAGATCAGTGTCAAGTTTTTTTAGTGGGCCCTGTGCTCATTTCTGGTGAAAATTTGTATAGTTTACACTGTCCTGAACCCTTTCCCATCAAGACAGTGTGTGTGTAATAACATTAGTGTATAGTCCAACTAGTTTTGTGAATTCATTAATAATCTGATCTCTTCGCCTGTTTCTTGACATATATATACCAGTGGTATTTTATAACTATTGGGATTCTCTTCTTGTCTGTATTTTTCATAATTGTACAATTTCATGATTCTTTTCAGTTGATGAGGCGTTGTGCCACCCTTACATGGCACCTCTCCATGATATTAATGAGGAACCTGTTTGCACTAGACCTTTCAGTTTTGACTTTGAGCAACCATCATTCACTGAAGAAGATATCAAGGAACTTATCTGGAGAGAATCTGTGAAGTTCAATCCTGATCCACCAGTTTACTGAGATTTTCTATTTACTTTGTATATGCTTGGTGAAATATTTGATGACTAATTAATATAACAAATTATGAGACTAAATGGTTAGTTGCAACTCACAACAGGATATGAAACATGTTTGAGATATTGAGATTCACTAAGGTTGTTGTGAGGTTTCTTTCTTTTCAGTCTCATCTGAGATTCTTGGATAATCATATTGTTGGAAGGATCAGAAGATGGGCTGCGTTACTCAGGTTTCTGCAGGATATCAAAGAACTCCGACTCCTTGTTGTACTATTATCCTTCACTTTAGACTTTGGCACCATAGTTTAATGAACTGTTGCTGCCAGTTTTTCTATCCTTTACACCAAGGAGCATGCACAAGAAACTTTTCATTTGTTGGGAGAGACATTATCTTATCTCATTGTATTAACATAAAATGTAATGGTTTGTTAGAATTCGAAATAATTTATAAAATTCCCTTGTTTGCTTTTCTTTTGCTTGAGTCATTCATTTCTGTATAGAAGTCCTTCAAACAAAACTTTACTAGCAAATATTGATAAATGTAACAGCATATTGCTTAGTCTCTTAAAAGCATCAAGCTATTTCATAAATTTGTTGAGCAAAAAGAAAATTGTTTCGTTGCTATAATTTGACAGATAATTCATTCAATTTCTCAACTTGAGCAATGATTTCTGGATAGTATGAGAAAGACTAACCTTAAATAAATAACTATATGACACATCTTAACATATGACTCATGCATGCTTAATGCTGTAAGTACACTTCTTAAGCTCCAAGGTATCAATTGGTAGGTTCTCTTTAGGAAAATCACATGCTTTGATTTTCTCTGCCCCCTGATCAGGCAACAAATTGCATGGCGTAGGAGTCACCCCACTTGTGATCCCTTCAATTTCAGTGCAAGTCCATGGCTGCTTCTTGGCCTTAGCTGCCATGTTAATTGTCACATTGGCAATGCAGATTCCAGTAAAAGGGTCATTGGAGATTCCTTCCAACCTAGCAGCCATGGTGACATTATCAGCCACAATATCTCTATAGTTGATGCCTTTGATCTCAGGCAAGGCATGAGGGTCATAGTGGCTATCAGCATGGGAACCATAGTTACCAGTCATCCAAAATGCCCATTTCATGGTATGCATGGTCATTCTCTTGACATATATGTCCTTCACATACCCTCCTCTCCCTACTGCTGTCTTGATTCTGATCCCTGATTCTGTGTGGATGGCTGTGATGTCCTCAGCTCTGACATCTTGGATTCCACCTGACATCTCACTTCCCAAGGCAATGGTTGCACTGTATGGGGAAATGCATGTCAACCTTCTGATCACTACTTGTTTTGTAGGCCACCCAAACTTTATGCCATACTCATCCCACCCACTTTTCACCGCCACACAATCATCCCCAGAAACTATGTAGCAGTCTTCAATTCTTGTGTTTGTGCATGAATCTAATGCCAAAATAGAAAGAGAAAATTATCAGCTCACTCAATATACATCAATTGAGAGCATGATAAGTAAAAAAAAGGACAAAAGTTAATCTAAATCACACAATTTTACGTGGATTGTAAAATTAATCTTGTATGATATTAAATAGTCAAAGTTGTTATTTTTTGAATGAACTCAGATTAGTCCACAAAATTCTCTGGGGCGGCCATTTTTTTTTTAAATTTTAAAACCCTTCCATTGTTTCCTAATTCACTTTAGCTTTCTTTTTTCTTTTTTATGTGAAACGATGTTGGAAATAAAATAAACAAATCAATAATTAACAGAGTATTTTAAAATCTTATATACTATAATGCATGATTCTCCAATCTCAAAAATTAATTTGAAGGTTTACTCTTATTCTTTTCATGTTTTCATGGTTACCTATTTTATGCATGTCCGGATTGAGCACAAGAGTATGTATAAATTTGTAACATTAATATATTGTTAAAATAATAATAATATTCAGATGCCTACCTGGGTTGATGCCATCAGTGTTTGGAGATCTGACAGGAGCAATGATGGTGATGCCTTTAATAATAATATTGCTGTATAGTGTTGAAAATTTTGTTACAATCTTGAAAGTTGGAAGAGAATTTCATAGGTGCAATAGTGATAGTATCACAAAGGTCAAATGTGACTTTGAAGGCTTTTAAAACTTGATTAAGACCATAAGAGAAGGGCAGGATTACCTGCTATAAACAGGATGAACATTCCATGATGGAGAATTTAGGAGAGTTAGATTGGAGATTTGAATATTGTCTGAGAACATTAATTCAATCAGGTAGGGGCGAGTGTACTTCAATTTTTTCTGGTGAAATTGCTTCCACCAAAATGCTCCCTGACCGTCTATGGTGCCATTGTCCCCTGTCACCACAATGGTCATAATTTCATTCTCATTAACATTAATTAAAAGGTAACAAACAATATTATAGTTATTTAATCTATCCTTGATAATTTAATATAATATCACAAGAATTTTTTAAATAACATTTACCATTTAAGCAATCATCTTACGTGTCAAAAAAGGGATGTAGTATAATCCTTAGTCATAAGACTAATGATTAATCATTAGTCACATACAAGACACCGTTAATCATTAGTTACACAAAACTATCCAGCTTGTTCTTCAAATAACAAGATGTCTAATTTGAATCCAAGCAGCTCTTGAGAGGCTACATTGGATATAAATATTAAATCAAATAATTAACATAAAAATATAAGATTAAAATCAATAAAATATAGAATCTACTTAAAGGATAATAAATAATTTTTATTAGAAAATACGTTTGAATGCATTAAAAATTATGATAAAAATTATTAACAATAAATATTTTTTTTATTAAGCCTAATAATATCATCTACTTATTTAAATTACTCATCCAACCTTTGATAGATTTAAAAAAGAAAAAACAGATTCGGTAACCTCCACTTGAATATAAATAGATGCATTGTATTATCAAAAGTTTTTCTTATAATATATTCAATGAGAGTAAGTAAACTTAGGGAATTGGAATTCAAAGTTTTGATGGGCTCATGTTTGCTGAAAAGGTTCACCAACCCTTAACTACTGGTTTGATTATTGTTTCCTCAAATTTTTGCATACCTGTGACAATAACATCAGTGAGGTTTGTTCCAAATATGAGACTGGTGTACCTTCCCGCTGGTGCGTCTCTTCCTCTACCGTACGATGGGAGTGGTTTGATCACAGGCCATTCACTAATATCCTAAACCAATAATATATTAATTCGAAAAAAAACTTTAGTTAGTAGAGTCACACATGAAGGTCCCAAAAACGTGCTACGCTATAGACCAAAAATGTTCATCTCCTATAGAACCCAATTTGTCATTAAGCGCGTTTGTAAACAGTTTCTATGGGATCAAAGTTTCAGGAGTTCGTAAATTGCTTTCATGAATTAGTTAAAAATATTGCTTTTGGTAGTTTAGTTTTCTAGTAACAGTAAGAAGTGTGACGAACCTTGTGACATGTGTATTTCATTTATTGCATATCTTACCTCATTTTCAGTTACATTTTTTTTTGTTGGTAAATTCAATGTCATTTTCAATATATTTTTTATTTGTTGATTTATTATTTAGTACCTTAGAGCACTGGTTAGTAAGAGTCAAATTATATGACATTTAAGAAATTCTGCTAGAGTACTAAAGAAAGAACCTATCATTAATTTTACAGCAATGAAGTCTATTCATAATTTTTTTTACCATGCAACTAATGAAAGCATTGAACATGACTTCTATAATTTATTGGTTGTTCTATTTTTCATCAGAGTTGGGAAATAGTTCTCCCAAATGGTGCCAAAAGGAAAGGTGAAAGAAAAGGCAGATGAGGCCAACTCAACAACATTGGTTCAAGTACCACAATCAGAAGAGTATAGTTTTTTTCTCTATTACTATCAAAGGCTATGGAGGAACAATAACAACACTTTTTCAAAATCAAATTCAGGAATAGTTATGTAAGGAATAAAAAAAATGTGGAAGATTTTAAGTTAATGGTTCATAAAAAGCAAAACAACTGTAGATAGAAGGTGGTGATCTAAGGTGAAAAATTTTGGGCATGTTGAAGGTTTTGGTATATGTAGATACCTGAGAAGCAAGGAGAACAGCATCTTTATTTAGATAGAGTGTGAAGTGGCTGATGAGATTAAAACTACCAGTGAGCCATTTCCCTGCAGGAACATACAACTGAGCCCCTCCTTTAGAAGCATACTGACTCAGTTGACTCATTGCAGACTGAAAAGCCTTTGTGTTGGATGTTTTTCCATCTCCAACACCACCAAAATCTGTCAATGATGCACTATGAGCTCTGCAATTTATACCCTTATACTCAAAGGAAGTGCTAACAACTTTGGCTTTTCTGCTCTCAGCTACCTCTGAACACAGCAGTGTCACCAAAAGGAGAGCAAAAATCAATCTAATTACCTGTAAAACAAAACATCCTTAGGGGAAAAAATGTAGAAAATGAAGGTATAGATATGTAAAAAGCATTGCATATATTAGAACTGAATGCTACATAGAATAGATAGAATGAGAGAGGAGGAAATAAGGTCTCACTTGTACCCTCATGAGAGCTTTCCACAACAACTCCATCCTCAAAAGGCACTTTGGTATTTGTTTGAGTTATATGTGAAGCGTAAAGCTATATGAAGTATTTATAGGGGAAGTTTAGTTATGGCTAACAGGTTCATGAATTCTCAAAATTTAGATGTTTATTGTTTAGGAATTGTTGAACAAAATAAGGATCAAAATGATTATTTATTCTCACTATATAAGTAAATTGGTAAATATGCTTGTAACCTATATTTTAAAGTCTCCAAGTTCAGTGAAAAAGTATATATTAAATACTCTTTTTGGTTATTCTCAAACACAAAACATTTAAGTCCAAGATTGTTTTAGTTATCTCTGGGAGCCATGATATACCAATAGAATGATAGTCGGTTTGTTGCGTGCAAGTCTTAAATCATAGTTGCAACTTTGAATAGGAGTTTTTTATTTTTATTTTTTCTCCAAATTCATGAGTGGATGTTTATTTTCTTTCCATTTGCTTGCAAGGTTTTGCTTAATTAGAATTTGTTAAGGATAAAGGAATATTAAAATCAATGATGAAATGTTTGGCATTGAAGTTTGTGAGAACAAGCATTTATTTTTTTAAGCATTGATGATATTCAATTAATCAACAGCATGATATCCTTTCTTTCCTATTTGTTTTTCTCATCCCCGTTCATAGAAAATAAACTTAGAACTGTTTTAATTAATGTCTAACTTGGAATCTTTGACAAACATTAATTCATAGTCTCATGTCCCACACAATCAACAACCAATTTCTGGTCATAACTGTTTTCACGAGGACACATGAAATAGTAAATATGTTAATTTTGAATTTTCATGGGTTGCGCTGTCAAATTCATACCTCAAATTCTTAATTGCTGCCGTCACATTATTATGAAATGTTAACTGCACATGAACAATCACCGTTTCAATGTCCTTTTCTTAATCTTACTGTGCAAACATATGTTTCTAGTTAATTAAGCCACTCAAATTGTTCTAGCGGTAAAAAATTGATAATTTTACATAAAAATTTTAAATTTAAACCTCATTGTTTTCTATATGCTAAAAAAACATATGTTCCTAGTTCATATAACCCAGCATCAAATGTATAAAAAATACTACATAACAATTTTTATAATGTACCCATAGATTTATGTCTTGGCATAATATGTAGAGAGACTATCCAATGAATGGAGATTGGGAGGCAAATGGAAACTGATAATATATATTTTTGTTGTCATTATGCTTTGTGGGTTTGGAAAGAAATTGAGAAATTGGGTTGGTGTGTGGTTGCTACTTTGAAGTATTGTTTTGTTGGAAAATAGTTATTGGAGTTCTCTCTTCTTTCTATTGGGTCCTTTGAGTCTCTCTTCCCTTTCACGCCCACGCTGCTCCCCACTACTGCCGACCCACTTCATAGGCACACAAATTTTCTAGTGGTTTCAATATCCCCTCACCCCATTAAAATATTTATAATATTCTTCATGGTACAGATAATAACTAAGTTTAAATATATTTTTTAATGTGATAATTATTCTTGATTATATGGCAGAATATTAAATTAGTTTATTTTATAAAAGATTAGAAATCAGTTATTTTAATCTTTTAAAAGATGAAATTAGTCGAAAATTCTTGAATCTTTGATTTTTTAATTATTTTTAGTCTCTAATTATATTAACAGACATCACATAACACTCACAATAGTGTTAATATAAGATTATCTAGACATGGTAATAGATCAGATCGAATATGAATTTTGTTAGTTTTTTTAATAACTTTTTTAAATTATTAAAATTTTATCAATTAAATTATTGAATTAAAATTTTTTATTATGTAAATTAACTTTATAAAGTTTTATAAAATTTAAAAGGAAATTTAATGTTTTATTAAATAATTTTAATTTAATTTATATAAGGAAAAAATATTATACATTAAATTAAAATTATTTAATATAATATTAAATCTTTTTAAATTTTATAAAATTATGTAAACTTGATTTATATATTATTTTATTTAATTTAATGGTTGAATTGATAAAGTTTAATAATTTTAAAAAATTATTGAATAATTTTTTTAACAAATTATTCTTTTAAAGTATGTTTATCCTTCTTTATATATATTAAAATTATTTTTTAAAAACTAAAATTAAGTATTGATCTTAAAAATATATTTAAATTAAAATAATAATCCAATTTGACTTTAGTTAATCATAATTTTGAAAAGTTTTTAAAATATTGAAAGGAAGAAAAAAATTCCTATATTATATTAAAAATATATTCTCTCAAGGGTTTAAATCATTAGATAAAAAGTTTATTTCCCCTCTTCCGAGTCATCTAAACTTTACTACCATATCAACAATTACCTCTTCTAAAAGCTTAAGGTCATATTTATTTTCGATGCAATCCATGGCAAAAAATGTTGATCAAATAATAAAAAAAATTTTCTACAAATGATTTGAGCAAGCGTGCCATTTAACACAAAGTCACATTATATGGAATGCCACGCCATGTTGGTCAAGATTTTATTCGAAAAAGTCATTAATGAAAAGCTAATAAATAACTTATATTTTAATAGCAAAATATTACTGATAATTTTTTTTATCATATTCTTAATTATTAGTTAAAAATATTTTAAATAAGATGCACATAATATTTATTACATAACAAAAATATTTACTAATATTACTTTTTATTATTACTAATATTAATCTCTTTTATTATATTACTAGTGAAATGCTAATATTTATTGGTCAAGAGTAGGAAATTTCATCTTTTTAACCCAGTGTTTAAGCCAATAAATACTCTACAGTTGAGAAGAAGTAAATTTATATTTTAAATTTTAAATTTTATTATCAATTTACAAATTTTATTTGTAAATAAAATAGAAATGTTTTTTTAAACACTCTTTAAATATAAGATATGTCCTAAATTTAATAAATTCTTTTAATTAAGATTCAACTTATTTAAATTTTTTTAGATATCAAATATTTCTTTAATTTATATCTCAATTTAAATTTTATGAAAAAAATATTAAAAAATTTATTCCCTTAAACAAATTAATTGATTTAACTTATATTAATTAAAGGTGCAATATATATACAAACACTTTCTTACAAATAGAATATTTATGTCATTATCTGACAATGTAACGATAAAGAGATAAAATTATATTTTAACAATATTTTTTTATTTTTCTATATATTATATTAATTTTTTAAAAAAATTTAATTATAAAATTATTGTATAAATATTAAGTAAAAAAATAATTTTTACAGCAACACAGTGGCTCTATGTGACAATTACACACTACATCAATTAATAAAGTTTAAATCAATGCTTCCTTACACAAGAATATTCCAATGAGAAGATTTTTTTCTTTTTAACATAAATTTAAATATTGATAAAATATTATAAATCTACGAAAACTATACATGCACACAGGAATGGAAGTGAACAAGGTTAAAGGCGATTTAAGACGTTTAAAGTCTAGTTCGGCTCGGTTTGTTTAACAAACATATAGACTCAAGCTCGTTAAAAAGCCTTTTGAGAAGATAAATAAGATAGACTTAGACTTATAAAAAAGCCTATTTAATATAAGCTTTTAAACAGGCTTGTAGGCCTTATATGCTTTAAATTAGGTCCGACCTTAATAGAAAAAAAAAACCCTTTAACAAGTAACAGACCTGGATTCAAATCTCAAAATTTTTAAATAGATCATATTTTAAACATTCAAAATCTCTCGACCTACTTCCATCCCTGTGTACACAGTCGGATGCTACAAGAATGATAGGAAACAATTAATTTTAGTTATGCATGATAACTTAAAATTGTTTATCCACTATGATTTTCGCAAAAGAATATTCTATGCGAATATCATTGTTTTTATTATTAAATAAATATAACTAATTTTTTATGTGTGAACTTCAATAATGTCACAATATTTTAATTGATATGACAATATATTTTATTTATTGGTATATGATCATTAAAAAATAATATTTTATAATAAACTTTTTATAAATTAAAAAATATATTAAATATATTAAATTTATATTTGATTCTATTGATTATACTTGAAACGGTTATTAAATATTTTTTAATAAATATAGATTTATTAAAAAATTTGATAATAATTAAAATTGTCGTTATTTATATTTTAAAACAATTATTAAATTTTTTTAATAAATAAAAATTATGTTTGATAAAAGTAATTAATAATTTAGCTTAAAGTTAAAAATATATATTTTTAGTTAAATGCTGTTAAAGTAACTTATAAAATTAGAATAAGAAAACTTAAAATTTAGAAAGGTTTAATGAAATTAGTAGTTAAAATAACTAATAAATATAAATCATAATCGGGATCACGACGAAAAGAAAGTGTTTTGAGAAGAAGAAATTATTTTTCAAAAAAGTGAAATCGCCACTTTGAGAAGAAGATATTAGCACCTTACTCGCCCATCCAAAAGAACGTTACCCTTTACTAAATGGTGCAACTAATTGATCCTAAATTTAAACAAATGAAAAAGTCCAAACATACAACTAAATGATGCATAACAAAACTAGACAAGTAGACAATAGTGGAATAAGTAATACAAAAAAAATTATTTACATATGAGAAAAATAAATTAAATATGTACGCATAATAGCCTGACATTAATCTAAATTATGCTCCTACGTATTCCCGGGTGTGATGAGAAACTTAAGACAACGTAGTTATATAATTAATGGTTCAAAAATAAATTGCGGAGATTTTTAAGAAACATTCAAATTGAAAATTATATTTTGCAGGAAATGAGTTTTGTATTTTCGAGTCCACGTGCACAAAATTTAAGACAAACGTAGGTTGCACTTAAAATTTTGTAGTAATACTTTGAACCCACATATGCACCAGGTTTAAGACAAACGTAGATTGTACTTGAACCCACATGACTCTTCAAACACGATAAAATAAAATAATCTATACATATGCGTCTAAAGTTCATTGCATGAGGTTTCATTTTAAAATATTTAAGTTAAACATATAAAATGATAAATTTAAATTCAACTTATTTAAAAGAAAATTTTTAGTAATATTTTGAAACCGCACAAAGTTTAAGACAAACGTAGATCGTATATAAACTCGTATGACTCTTCAAACACGATAAGATAGTACAATCTATACATATGCATTTAAAGTTCGTTGCGTAGGATTTACAATATAAAAATTTATTTAAATATATAAAAAATAAAAATAAGAAAACAAATTATTTTCTTAGGTATATTATTATCATATTTTAATTCAAAATTAAATAATAACAAATAAATTATTCAAAATTTATTTTACAATTTATATATACATAAAAAGTTTGATTTTGTCATCTTTTATTTTAATATTTAATAATTATAGATTTTAATAATTTTATTGTAAATCTATTCTACGAAAATATTAGATAAAATTTATGTTAGAAATTTTTGTTTTATAATTTTCTTATTCTACAAAAATATTAAAAAGAGAAAGAAAATAAAAATAAATAAATAAAAATTAAGAATTTAATTTTATAATTATTTTATTTAAAATTAAATGACAAATTATTCCAAATCTATAACATTTGAACATATGTAAAACAAGATTATTTTATTGTAAAAAAGTTATTTTAAATCTATATATAAAATATGTTGAGATTGATTTTTTTTTGAAAAAAATTATTTTATTAAATTAGATTGTTTGTTTTTTTTTTTTTTAGTATAACTTATTTTATCTAGAAAATTATGAGTCCAACTTGTCTTTTTTTTGTTTGGGAAGTGCTTGTTTTAGTTTTTTTTTGTAGTATAATTCATTTTTTATAGAAAATTATAAGCCCAATTCGTTTTGTGTTTGGGAAGGTTGTGGACCCGTTTCTGTTAAAAATATGGTGTTAAGTAGGAGGAGATAAAAAAAAAAAAAACAAAGAATTTGCTTTTACAAGGTTCAAACTCAGGTATCTAAGGAGACTTAGTCTCATCAACTACTAGACTAAACTCATGCTTATATTTAAATGCTCCTTGATTTTATTTAACTATTAACTAAAACTTGTGCCCATACCATTTATAAGTTGAAACCCCCTTTTTTCTTTAATGAAAAATTGATGCTGCCCTTTTCTTCTCCAGATTTGGATTTTATTAGATTTAGGGTTTAGAGGGACTAGGAAAGAAAGAGGAAACTGGATAGCCACCGGGAAACTGGGTAGCGCCGTTTTGGCTTAGGAAGAAAGAGCCGCCATCACCGGGAACGGCGGAGCGGAACGGAAAGTCTTCGCCGTAACTGGTTTAAAGTCGAAGGAAGGTGAGGTGGCTCTAACGACAATGGAAGAGGGGATAAAAGTTTGCGACATGGATGAAGCTCACGATAGTACTAACGACAATGGAAGAAGAGGATTAGAGCCTACGATGGTCAGGGACAAGAACAGTGCTACGCGAACTGGGCTTGTGATGGCCGGAGATGACTTCCGGCAGCGGCCATGGTGAACTAAGAGTGAGCGTCAATAAGCTTAAGGTGAGGAACAAAATGACATTTTTAATCTTTGTTTCAAAATTCCTATACCACATTTTGATTTATCTGTTGTTAATTATTATTATTATATATATGTATATTTATTTTGAAAAAAGGATAAGAGATTGAATGTTATTTGAACTATGGGATTGATGGATTTGTTAAGGATGGAGGTGGTTGTTGCATATGATCTTTATCAGGGAAGGTTTGTTGATAACCAAATAGAACAGAAGAACAGGAGCTGTAGCAATGCCTACATGTTCTAATTTTGATTGTTTTTATGTATATTATTTACTTAACCAAAATTAGTTTGTATTTCTGACATTATGTTGTATCCTTATGAACATTAATGTGTATGAGATTGGATT
This sequence comes from Canavalia ensiformis, assembly GCA_026541065.1. Lineage (NCBI taxonomy): Eukaryota > Viridiplantae > Streptophyta > Magnoliopsida > Fabales > Fabaceae > Canavalia > Canavalia ensiformis. The sequence continues at coordinate 259,197 of JAMKYM010000029.1, read as the reverse complement.
TGGAAAAGAGTAACTTAGGATGTCTTGAATCTGATTACTTATTTTGAATCAAAGGTTAGCATTGTTCCTAATATGTTCATTCAACTTTAATTTAAAATAGGATTTATCAGTCTTGCATTCCTACTAGAATATAGATACTTTGAGTCAAAAATTAGAAAGACAACAGATATCCATAAGTAGTTACAAATACACTATAAAGCATGAGTCATGAACTTACCTAAGCTCAATGGCTTTCAGAAATAAATTTTCTTCAAAGATCATTTTTGTTTACTTCGGAAAAAAACTAGGAATCAGTAGCTCCTCTTCACAAAACAAAAAAAAACCTCCCCTGAAAAAATTTAAGATTATATTTTATAGCTAACAAATCATCAAATTTTGCTTAGCAAATAGGAACCTTTTTTTCACTACATTTTCCTTTACCATTTATGGTAATCTGATCTCTGAAAAAGCACATAACCATTCCCTTATTCTATTTTGCATTTTGTTTCAGTTTCCTTTTTTTTAAATCAGACCGGGTTTTAACAAATTTGGGTTATGTTACTTATGTTTGCTGTTGCTTAACCATGTCTGCTTGTCACCTGTTTGTTCCCTGCCCCCTTGCTTTTATCCTGCCATTTTTGTGCTCATTTGTTGTTTTTTGTAAAAGAAAATAGAGGTATTCACAATTGCCCCTCTTTACTTGATTCTTAGTAGATGACATGAATAATGAAATTATTCAAGTTATCGTAGTAAAAAACAAGTAAAGACGTGAATAACGCTTTTTATTTTTAGATATGAAACAATTGGTAGGAAACCTAAGAGCAGCTTTTTATTTTTAGATATGAAACAATTGGTAGGAAACCTAAGAGCAGACAAACACGAATGCCTTTAAATTTAAAAACAGATAAGCACGAAATCCTTGAAACATAGGAACAGGCACACTCGAGGGCCTTGAAAATAGGCACCCTCGAGGGCCTTGAAATTTTAAAACAAATAAGCTCGAGAGCCTTGAAAAAAGCAAACAGGCTCGAGGACCTTGAAATCTAAAAACAGACAAACACGAGGGCCCTAAACATAAAAGCAGACAGGCACGAGGGCCTTACAATTTAAAAGCAGATAAGCATAATGACCTTAAAACAATAAAAGTAGATAGACTCAAGGACTTTGAAATTTGAAAGCAAATAGACTCGAGAGCCTTAAAACATAAAGGAAAGTAGGCTCGAGGGCCTTAAAATATAAAAGCAAATAAGCACGAGATCCTTGAAACATAGAAACAAGCACACTCGAGGGCCTTGAAATTCGAAATCAAACAAGCTCGAGGGCTTTGAAATTTAAAAGCAGATAAACATAATGACCTTAAAACAATAAAATCAAATAGACTCAAGGGCTTTGAAATTTGAAAGCAAATAGATTGGAGAACCTTAAAACATAAAGGAAAGAGGGCTCGAGGACCTTGGAATTTAAAAACAGACAGGCACGAGGGCCTTAAAATCTAAAAGCAAATAAACACAATGACCTTAAAACAATAAAAATAGATAGACTCAAGAGCTTTGAAATTTGAAAGAAAATAGACTCGAGAGCCTTAAAACATGAAAGAAGTAGGCTTGAGGGCCTTGAATTAACTAAAATAAAAAATGTCGACTATTTAAGTTTTTTTCTTTTCTTTGAATCCTTTGGCTCCTTTCAGTGAAAAAACACCCAATGCTTCGAAGATGGATGATGACTCGCTTGACTTCACATCTCAAACGTCTTACAGCTTGTTCACCAATTGGAAAGGTGGCTTGCCCTATAATCAGTGTGCTTCCATTTTTTTAACTCATTAAATTTCAGTGACTTTTGACAACTGACGAAATAATTGTAAAGCTTATCAAATTAAATGGTAAATATTTATTTTTAGTATATGTTCATAAAAAAATGCAAATTAGACTAATGTTAGAGAGTGAAATGGAAAGATCATATTTATATAGAGAACAATTATGTTTACAATGAGGATTCTGCTAGAGGAAAATAAAGGAATATGAAAGAGAGGAAAATAAAAAAAGTACACATAAGTGAAATTCAGCGAAACCTAGAGGTGGAGTACAATTCAAATAGAGCTAATGTCTCATATCTATAACCTTGAGCATCTCAAAACCTACTACTTTCAATCCATTTTCTCCCGTTTGTGGTTCAAAACTCACTGTTTTCAATCCATTTGCCCTAGTTTGCAAGTCAAAGTCATTCTAAGTCATTCCTTTCAAGTAAGTTCATTAGTTGACCCTAATTTTTGCCTGAGCCGCTTTTTCGAGTTTTCAACTCAGCAGGCCGCTCTAACTTTTGCCTAGGTTGCCCATTTGGATTTTCGATCCAGCAAGTTAAATTTTCATTTTCTTCATTCAATTTTTCTTTTTTTTTTGGACTGCCTTTGTTTTAGGCAAAATATTTTTTTACTGCATCGGAGTTTGTGGGATTCGAAAGATCTTTTCCATCTATATCTATGAGGATCAAAGCCCCTCCGGAGAATGCTCTCTTTACCACATAAGGCCCTTCATAATTTGGAGCCCATTTTCCTCTGAAACCCTTATGAATTGGTAAAATTTTCTTTAGCACTAGCTCCCCTTCATGAAATTCCCGAGGACGTACTTTCTTATCGTAGGCTCTTTTCATCCTTCTCTGATACAATTGACCATGGCACAAAGCAGCTAGCCTCTTTTCTTCGATAAAGTTCAATTGTTCAAAATGTGATCAAACCCATTCTGCTTCTTCTAAACGAGTTTCCATTATAACGCAGTGAAGGGATTTCGACCTCAACAGGAAGTATTGCCTCCATTCCATACACCAGAGAGAAAGAAGTTGCCCTAGTTAAAGTACGAACTGAAGTTCGGTAACCATGCAATGCAAAAGGGAGCATCTCATGTCAATCGCTATACGTTATCACCATCTTCTGAATGATCTTCTTGATATTTTTATTGAATGCTTCTACCGCCCCATTCATCTTTGGACAATAAGAAGAAGAGTTGTGATGTTCAATTTTAAAATAATTACAAAGTTCTTTCATCATGTTATTGTTTAGGTTGGTGCCATTGTTTGCAAGAAAGACCATAACGTTTAAATGTTATAATTTTATGTGACAGTTACACACTATACCAATTAATAAAGTTTAAATGCTTACTTACACAAAAATACTTTAATAACAAGATATTTTTTTAGTATAAATTTAAATATTAAAATATTACAAATTTACAAAAACTATACATACATTATGCAAAGTCAAGAATGCTACAGTAATGATGGGAAACAATTGATGACTAAAATTTTACTTATGCATGATAAGTTAAAATTATTTATCCACCAATTAAAGGGTATATGTACTTTTCGCAAAAGAATATTCTATGCAAATATCATTGTTTTTATTATTAAATAAATATAACTAATTTCTTATGTGTGAACTTCAATAATGTCATAATATTTTAATTGATATGATAATATATTTTATTTATTGATGTATGATCATTAAAAATAATATTTTATAATAATTATTTTTTATATAAATTAAAAAAATATATTAAATTAATAAAATTTATATTTTATTTTACTGATTATACAGTTGAAATGGTTATTAAATATTTTTTAATAAATATAGATTTATTAAAAAATTTAATAAAAATTAAAATTGTCATTATTTATATTTTAAAATTATTATTTTTTAATAAATAAAAATCGTGTTTAACAAAAATAATTAATAATTTAACTTAAAGTTAAAAATATATATTTTTAGTTAAATGATGTTAAAGTAACTTATAAAATTAGAATAAGAAAACTTAAAATTTAGAAAGGTTTAATGAATTTAGTAGTTAAAATAATTAATAAATATAACACATAACATGATATGTTTATGTGATTTTTTAATTTATTTTTTTTATTTTATAGATAAAAGTTTATTTTTAGATAATTATAGTTTTAAGTTAATTTTTTATTTTTTTTTGTTTAAACAATTTTATTAAAAATAAAGAACATAATTAAAATAAATAATATAATATTTATAAAAAATAATATAATATTAATATTTTGTTTAGATAAATTAAAAATAGAAAAAAAATCAGAAAAAAATAAATCAAAAGATAAGAAATAAATTAAAAATATAATAAAAAAAGTAAGTTATTTAGATCAATGAAAATAGAAGAAAAAGAAAAAAAATTCTTTTATGATTTAGATGAATATAAAAAAAATATTAGTAGTATGAATTTGAACTTATATAAATTTTTTAAAATAAAATTTAATTTTAAAAAATTTAAATTTTTACTAATTTTTTTAGTGAGGTAATTTTTATTTTTTATTTGTATTTTAAAAAATATTTAAGAATTTAAAATAATTAAAAAATAAAATATCTTTCTCCTTATTTTTTCATTTATGGAGAAAATTATTTTCCATGAACTTGAAGATTTTAATTTTATCCATTCATATAAAATAAATGTAAATAAATAAAAAAATAAAGTCCATCCAATTTTAGAAAATAAATTTTTTTTATCTACTTTTCTATCTTATCCAATTAAAGATAATTTTTTTATCAAAATAAATAATAATATAATATTAAAAACAATAAATGAGGAGTATTATTAAAATACCAAGGATAAAATAATAAATAATAACTATTATAAACTATAAAGAAATGCTAATCCAAATAGTATTTAACAAAATATAATAAGAGAATGAGATAAATAAGTTTAAAATTTTTCTCTGTTCTTATTTTGAAACAAAAGTCGAAGCAACTTTTGCGGAAGTTCTTTAAAGATAAGCAACTGATATGCAGTGAATTACAGAAAAGTTAAAATTGTTAATGTAGGAGAAAGAAAATGGTTGCATTAAAAAGGAAGAATTGTTTATATCAATAAATGTTGATTGTAGGATTAAAAATAAAATTGAATTAGGTTTTATAGGATTTGAATTTAATTTGATTTTTGAAATTTAAACTTAAATTTGACATATTTATTTTATATAAAATTATTTTTAAATCTTAGTTAAAAGTCTACTCTTGTCTAAGATCATATTTAAAAGGATATTTTGTAATAAAATTTTTCAAAAAGATAAAAATAATTTAAAGCTTAAACTTGTAAGTAAACCTATAGGCTTAAACCTTTAAATGAAGTAATTATATAATCTCAAACCATTACATAATATTATCGTCATCATTAGCTGACCTATTTGGTTTAAAAGACTTTTTAGATGGCTTAAAACATAGATCTTTTTAAAAGCATTCACCTAACTTATTTAAGTTAAAAGAGACTTGTATGAATAATACTTAACAAATTTAAATATTTCTCATTGTATCTAATTTATTAACTGATATGGTAAAAAGTTCTATAATGGAAATTAAATGTAGTTTTCGATAGTTAAAGAATGAATTGGAATGTACTTTTTTTTATAAGTTTTTTATTTTATTTGTTAACTAAGATCATTTGTGAGGTTTAAAAATTATTTTTTATATTTAATCATCTAAAGATTCAAATGATTATCTAAAAGGATCTATATGAGCCTTGACCGGCTACTTTAAACTAAAGTTTTTTCAATGTTTTGTATAAATATGTCATTTTGTGGTTATTTTAATATTTTTGTAAGCTAATCAACTAAATTATAAATTAATTAAAATGATTTATAAATATATTTAAAAATTTTTAATATAATTTTTAAAAATATTAAAAATAAATTTATACTATAACATATTATATTTTTTTAACATAAAAATATTATAAAATATAAAAAATGTTATCTATTAATTTTAATAATATTTTAAAAAATATTATATCTAATCTATATTACAAAATATTATTAATAAAATTTCAAAATATTATAAAAATATAAAAATATTATCTATTAATTTTAATAATATTTTTTAAAAGTATTATATCTAATTTATCCTACGTAATATGCTATAGTGTTACCTACGTAGAATTGTAAATTACATATCTCGAAAAGGAAACACATTAATGCTAATTTAACAAAGAATGAAATCAAACTTTTTTTTTTTTTTATGTGAATCAATATAAAATACTAACGAATTAAGCACAATTAACTAATATTAGCTCTCTTTTGCGTTTATATTAAACCTTTTCTGTTCAACTCACGTATCAGAATTTCCCTCAGCCATGGCCAATCCTCAAATACTGCCCATTCTGAATGATTGAAAGAGAGTTCATTCTATTTCAGATTTTGGAGACGATGACATTAATTTGCTTCATCCAAATGACAAGTCCTTTAGGATTATATGGTTGAAAAAGAGAAGTTACATGAGATTAAACAAGAAATCTTGGTCGCTAGTGGAACTAGCATAATTGCTTTTTGTCCTACCTAAAACACATTTAAGATGATTATTACAGATGTGGTTCATAGTCTTTGAATGAATCATGATTTGACGAAGGTGACAAACTTATTGGGGTGCTGCAAAGAATTTCATTGATTTGTGGTTTTTATTTATCATAAATTCTAACCAATATCTTTAAAAAATGGTTAAGAATAAAAATTTTCTTAATATATTTATATCTATATTTTATATTTTATATTTTATATTTTTAGATTTAAAATTATACACAAGAAATAATTTCTTAATTTTTTTAAAAATATTATATTGTTATCTTATTAATTATCGAATGTATTGTTTAGCAAGATATATATTAATTGGAAAGCTAAAATTAAAATAATTATTTTAATTTTATAACAAATAAACAAAAATATTAAAATATCAAATATAAAAAACAGAAAAATAATATATTTCAAACATATTTTTGTTAAAAAAACGTATTTGTTGATTTATTTTTCTCTTTTTTTAAAATTATTATTAAGATTAAATATATTTTTATTTTTAAAAATATTTAAATTTTAGTTTTAATTACTTTAATCTTAAATCTTTAAATTTAAATTCTTTACTTTTTAAAATAAATTAATTATAATTTTATTATTAATTTAAGTTACATTAAATTAAGTTAGATTAATTATTATTAGAAGAAATTTTAATTATTTTATAGAATATTTTAATTATAATTTTCTAATTATGATTAATTATTTTAATTTAATATAATAACTTAATATTAAGAATCATAATTAAGATATATAAAAATTAAAAATTAAAAAATTAAAAATTAAAATTAAGATTTAAGTATTTTTAAAAAAATAAAAATATATTTAACCCTTACATGAAAAAGAACATTGGATTGTATGACAGCAGATCTTGCAAAGAGCACAGCTCCCTCAATTTTTTTTACCACTTATATTTATATGAAAAAAGTATGTTTTAGTGTCTTGATGAAAAAAAATGATACATATTATGTAATAAAAATATAAAAATTAAAATATTAAATACGGCTTAATATTATTGAATGTATGTGAATTATTGTTAAAAAATATTTATTATTTTATAATTTGGATTGACTAATAGAAATAATTGTTTTTTATTTCATGTGTTAAAAAATTAAATTTAATAATAAAATAGTAAAAATATTTTAAAAAAGCACTACTTTAAATGTAAGTACACTTATTTTCTACATAATTTATTATTATTTTAAATTTAGATATATATACACATATATTTATCTAGATTATATATATATGTATATATTTATTTATAAAAACACATATATTTATCTAGATAGTATGTATTTTCTGTTAAAAATATTTTTTTAAACTGAATGTATAAATAAAAAATTTCTTTCTATTAACTAGAATATTTTATTTTAAAACTTCATAAAATTACATATAATTAATATTAATATCAGTAAAATTATTTCCATCAGTATCGAGTAATTTCTTAAAAAAAATTAGTTAAAATCCACCATTTTCACTTTGAGATTGCTTTATTTTATATCTATTTTAGAGTACAATATATATATTAAAAAAATTTAATATCCCTTAAAATCGATATATAATAATATTTTTAAGTATTTATACATCTACATATAATTATCTAAGATACATTATTTTTTAACCATAAACAAATGTATATAAACGCAATAAACAGTTAGAAATTAAAATTATAATAAATTTTTAACAGTAAAATAAATAATAATTTATAAATTTAAATTTAAATAATAGTCAGTAATTAATTTTAAAATTAAAATAATAATTATAAATATTTAAAACTTAATAATAATAATAATAATTATTATTATTATTATAAATTTAAAATCTTTAAAATATATACTTTTTACAAAAAAATTTATTTTACCACTTCTTTTCTCTTGTTTTCTATTATATTATCTATGATATATTTTACCTCATTGAGAACCCACTAACTAATCCTGTTATAACGTGTTTACTGTTGGTGTGGCACCAGTGATAATGGAAAAAAAAATTCATATAGCGTATGTTTATTTATATGTAAATATAAATTATTAAATCTATTTTATTTTTTAATTTTTATTTTAAAAAACTACTACCTTAAATTTGATAAGGTATTTTTAAAAATAGAAAGTATTTTTTAAAGAATTTAATATTTTTAACAATTAACATATTTTATTTAGATATTATTTTATAAAATTTTCATTTTATAAATTTTAAAAAAATATTTTAACCAATTAAAATAAAAAAATTCTAAATTTCTTTTAAGATAATAAAATTTTAAATTTCTCTGAATCTTCTAACCTTATTTCTTTGTATTATTATTCTTTTGGTTATTATTATTTTTTATTTTTATTCATATATTTTTTTTCTTAATATAATATTTTAATATTAAATATTATAATATTTTTTTCCTTTTAATTATTTATATTTTAGATTATTATTATAATTAAATATATTATATAATATAAATATTTATATATCTAAAGTTTTGATAAATAAAAAAAATACACAGAACCAAAATTTAAAAAATTATAAATATTTAAATATAAAATTTTGTTTATAATAAAAATTAAATTTTTTAATCTAAATAAAAAATTTAAAATTTAATAAATATAAAATTTATCATTCAAATAAAAAATTTAAAATATAATAAAATTAAATTTTTTTATTCAAATAATATATTTTTAAAATAAAATATTTAAATTTTTTAAATTTTTAATATTAAAATACTTTATTTAAATATAAAATTATTATTTTATTTTTAAATTTTTTTTAAAAAATTATTAACCATTAAATAAAAGATATAAATAAATAAATAATTTTATTTTTACCAAAAGTCAGTACAGCATCAATGACCGTTTCAACGTGTTCGTGCAGCAAACACAACACCTGTAAAGCATCTATGCCTTCTCGTAACTCTTGATCACTGAACATTTTGAAGAGGTAAAATGATGTCAAAATCAGAAACACTCGTTTTGATTTAAAAGTTATGTTATTTATACAATAAATCCATTCTATAATTTATGTATTATTTTTATTTCTCTTTGAATCATACCCCAAGTCATAAACCTTTATATCTTCTGCAAAGACAATGAATATATAACCTAGGAAAGCTTTACATAAAGGTTACCCTCCAATCCAATGGAGCACCAATTATTATATATATATATATATATATATATATATATATATATTTTCATTTCACTTTTAGTTTTTTTTTTCATCTCTCTTGCTCTTATTATATTATTTGTTATATCTCTAAAACAAATTTATTATTCAATGTATTTTTTGGATGCATCAACTATATAAAATGTATAATGATAATTTTTAAATCCAATTATCTATCTAGAGAGTATTCCATCTCGAATTACACCATGATTAAATCCTCAGTCAACTTTTCCAATATCATTCCACCACATTATCTCTTTCTCACTGGCCATACCTTTCCCCCATACTTTTGAGACCAAAATACGATGGTACAACATAACTTGCTTTTCCTCTATCCTCCAATCACTTGTTTAATGTTTTGTTTAGCTAATCTTGAAAATAAAAAGAAAAAAAAAAACAGTAGAAAAAGACATGGAAAAGTAAAGAATGAGATAGAAATATGATAAAAAAAATAAATTGTTTGAATTGATAAAGATAAAAAAAATTATATTATTTTGATGAATAAAAAAAGAATAAAAATAATTATTAGTAAATATAAATTTTAATTTATATAAATTAAAAAAATAAAATTTAATTTTAAAAAAGTTGATTTACTATTTTTTATTAAGATAATATTATTTATTTATTTTAAATAATTAATAATTTTAATAATTTAAAAAAAAAAAGAAAAAAAAGAAAATATTTCTTCCTCCATTTTCATAGATAATGACTAATGAGGTGGAAAATTATTTCTGCAAGTTTCATAAAAAATTAATTCTTTCTTTTTATATAAGATAAATATAAATAAATAAAAGAAAAATAATATTCTTCCAATTCTTAAAAATAAATTATTTCTCCCTTTATTTTTTTAATTCAAATTTGAATTAAACAGAAAATATACTCTACACATTAACAATGAATTACAATCCGTCACATTCGGTTATAAAATGTTGAATCTCTTTTTTTTTTTCTTTTTTAACATTCACTTATTGAATTATAAATATAAAAAAATGTATCATACTATTTATATGTAAAAAAATCATTTCTTTAAATTAAAAGTTTAAAAAATAATATATCTATATATTTACCATAGTTTACATCCATACATACATATATATATATATATATATATATATATATATATATATATATATATATATATAAAAGAAGTTTTTATAAGCATTAAAATATAATATAGATGTAACATTCCATACGTAGGATAATTATTTCTATTATAATTTTTCAAAATTTTTAATCCTAACCCTCCTTTCACCTTTTTCTTCAGAAATAGTAAAACAACCTAATATTTTTTCTTACTTACTGGAGTATTTCTCATCATGTTTAGGATATGTTTAATTAGAAATTGTTTTTGGAGAAGAGGAAAAAAACATATTTTGTTTTTAATTTATGAAAGTTATATAATATTTATAAAAAATAGTACATTAAATTTATATAAATTTATTTTAAAAATTATTAAATTAAAAATATTTATTAAAAATAAAAAATTTATCCATGCATCCTCTTTTTCTTAATTTCCAAACGTACCTAGGAGATGAACTTTGTTAGGGTATACCAGCCCTCAACTTTGACCGCTATATATAGTACAAATTCATTACCTACTTTGTTATTTATTCTCTTTTATTGTCGTAATTTAAATTATAAAAGATGAAGAATTTATAAAAAATAATTTATATTTTAAAATATATAAAAATAAAGTTTTCATCAAAATTTTATTTTTAAAAAAATATCTAAAATTAAATATATAATTTTAAAATAATTTAAAAAATTAATTTAATATTTTTTTTAAAAAAATTAGATATTTATATAAAATAAATAACATATCAAAAATAGTTTAAAATATAAATAATATTTTATCCCGCTCCTAGAAATTTTTTAATATGATAGAAAACTTAAAATTTATATATTTGATTGTTAAAAAAAATTTGTTAAAATTTAATTAAAAATAATTTTTAAAAAATTTTATTTTTTTGGTATAATATAAAAAATGATAAAGATTAAATACGGATCCTTACTCTAATTTTCAACCTTTTACTATTATACCAATCTTAATAATTTTTAAAATTTTTTATTTAAGATTAAAATTTAAAATAAAAATATTTATATCTTTTAATATTTTAAATTTATATATGTATAAAATTTAAGTCATTAAATAATTGTACGGTAAATTTTTATTGTTAAAAAATATATAAGAATAAAGAACGTTACATATATGCATTTAAGATATATTAGACGAAATCTAAAAATATTTATTTAAAATATATCATTAAAATTTTATTTTAAAAAATCTTTTAAATTCATACATGCAAAAATTTTAAAATAATAGACATATATACTGTAAATTTTTATGATAAAAATAGATGATAATAGATAATATTATATATATAAATTTAAGTTTTATTAAATAAAATTTAAAATTTAAAAATATTTATTTAAATATATAATTTATTATTTTTATATCTAAAAAGTAACATTTAAAATTTACTTATGTAGTAAATTTAAAATAATAAGTGATTGCATTGTGAATTCATAAGATTTTAAATATTTAAAATAATAAACAATGTTACATATATATAAATTTAAAATTCGTTATGATATGTAGAATTGAAATTATGATAAGAATAATAAAAATATATATTAAAAAAATAGAAAGATAAAAACTTAAATTTTTAAAAAATGAATTAATTAATTATTTTTAAAAAATTTAAAAGTAACAATAATATATAAGATATTGAATACATTAAAGGATATATAAACTATTAATCTAATTATTTAAATTATATTAGTTATTATATTCTGATGCTATGTTATAATTATTATATAATTTTAATACCTTATCTTATGATATTATAGAAAATGAAACCAAATAAATTAGATTAAAATAATAAATATATCAAAATTGAACCAATCATAATGTTTATTAGATTTTAGTTGAATTCGATTTAGTAGACCAAACTAAAACACTAAATCCAAATTAATTAAACTGAGCTAGAATCGAATCAAATTAAAAATAAATCCATCTTTCCTGTACCAACGCACAGTTCCAAAAGCTTTTTATTAAATCTAGAATTATGTTGTTAAATTTAGTCTAAAATTTTATTTTCTGATCCACAAAGCGAAGCCGAACAGGATAACCACCCAGCATTGCCAGAAAGAATGGAGAACGAGAGGTAAGGTATGGTTAGTGAAAGAATGAAACGAAGCAATCAGAACATAGGAAAACTGCAATATTAATTATGAGAAATTATTATACTCTAAGAATGATTTCCAATTATGATAGATTATTACCAGAAATTAATTAGTTAAATGCATTGCCACGTACCTTCTTTGTGCTAGCCTCAAAATCACACACATAAAAAAATGCTTGTGTTTGTTGGTGTTTGCTATAAAGATGATGAAATGGAAGCGCAGAGAGAAGAATGAGAAATATACTTTGTGGGAAGATGATGAATAACAAAATCTTTCTCCCTTCTTGTGTGCTAGTAACAAGCATAAGTTCTGTTTGCTATGATGGAGGAAGAGAAACAAGGCTAATGTTTGCTTCTGCTGTACTTGAAGGGAAGATGATCCAGAGAAAATATGTTACAATCTGTTTTGTTTTTTCTTTTTTCAGTACATGATGAAAAGTAATAAGTTTCGAATCCAGGATTTTTATGTAAAATCTCTAATTTCTTATCATTAGATCAATTTTAATGATTACACAATTTGTTTGTTTGTGAATGTGAAAAGCACATGGGTTATTTAGTGGTGTGGCTTTTTTTTTTTCTGGGAGAATTTGAGGGAATGAGCCTTCTCTGCTGACCTACCTAGAGTGAAAAATCCAAACTTCTTTTACGTGACAAAGTAGAGTTTGGATACTCTTTAATGTATGTAGTTAATCATTGGATCAATAATTTAATTTCTTCAACCATTAGATCTAATATATATAATAAAAATATTTAGAGAACGACAGATTGTGAAAAAAGATCGAAGAATATATATATATATATATATATATATATATATATATATATATATATATATATATATATATATATATATATATATATATATATATATATATATAAAGGGTGAATGATGATATTTTTTAGATTTTTTTAAAAATAAATTCAAACAAACTTTTGTATATATCATCAACCCAATTTGAGGAATTAATGTGTTGAGAGCCACATCAACCAATTAATTAAGATATAAAGCACAATGAAAACAAGAAGCAAAATTTAATATATATATTTGTTTTGGAAATATATCTGCCAATAATGCAAGATTAGCAAAATCAAACTTTTGAGATAGCATAGAAGGTTGCCGTTTACCCTACAGGTGCAATTTGGTCTCCAGGTTTGAGACATGTTTTACCTCCTCTTCAGAGTAGGCATGGCATGCATGTCACTTAACGCATCTTGATAATGAAACTACCCAAAACAAGCAAACATAAAATTAAATAAAAGAGACAAATTATTATTTAATTATACTTCACATAATACAACCAAAAGTACATAGTAAACGATTATTTTAGATGTCATCCACTAAAGGAAACAAAGCAAGGACATATATATAATCAAGCAAAGACAAATAGAAAGCAAAGTACTATAGAAGAACAAACAAAGTAGCTAGGTGGTTCCTTATGAGTATCATCACTTCTTATTTTTGACAAAGAAGATTTGCTGAATAGTTAATGGTTTTGTCCACTTGGAACTGGAGGTGGAGCTTGAAGTGGAGGATGAAGCAATGGAGGTAGAACTTGAAGTGGAGTATGAAGCACTTCCATTTCCACCACTTGTTGGTAGCTTTCGAACAGGTGATAAAATCTGTTGTATGTCCATCTTTGGGGCCATTGATATTTGGAGAGTGGTAGATCTTACACCAACACTAGGAAAAACTAGAGAACAACAAATGCAACTACAATTTTTGCCCTTAAATTGCTCATATATAGTATGCATGAAATATTAATGCTACTTATTACTCAATATTCCACCACATTTCGAACGTATTCATTCCATGTTTTACTCATGAAACAAGTAATTTAACGTTTATTATAAAAGAAAAAGGGTGCTAGATATTCTGCCCCACACATTTTTGAGCTTTTGATCTTAATCCCTTTATTGGAGGATCCTCTTTAAAATTGGATTGCGCGTGAAAAATGACATCGTAATATATTATATTTTTTTTAACATAAATTAACTTTAAATTTTTTTAAAAAATCTTACTAAAATTAATTGATAATATTTTTTTATATTTTTATAATATTTTTAAATATTATTAATAATATTTTGTGATATAAATAATATATAAATTATCTTAAAATATTATTAAAATTAATAGATATTTTTTTTATATTTTTATACTATTGCAGCCAGGCAAATGCGAGGGAAAAAATGATAAGACTAAACAAATATGAATTTTAACTCATTTTCTTTTATAGCTTTTTAACAATTAACTTGGAAGACAAGCAGAAAAAAAAGTGTAAAATAAAATGGATAATAAAAAGATAAAAAATTATTATTTTTTAATTATTGTATAAACAATTTTAAATAGCATTTTTCAAACAAAAAATAAGTATATTTTTCAATTTTATCAATAAATATCAAATACTCTTTTTTAAAAATAAAAATTAAAATTAAAATAAATAGTTTAATATTGAAATGATAATTTAAAAAGGTAACATTTTATAACAATAAAAAATTTAATATATAATCTAACTTTTTACTATAAATTAAAAACATTTTTACTAAATAAACAAAGGATTATAAAAAATTTCAATACAAATTTAAAAAATTCAAATATTATTTAAAATAAAATTATAAAAATTGATAATAAAACCATCTCAAAAAATTATTTTATCAAACAACATTTTTTAATTAAAGTTTTTAACTTTTAATCATTTAAAGTTATTATAAACACGCTCTATATCTTCCTCTCAAAAAAGAAGACAAACACAGCTGGCCTGTGGCCGAGATGTCTAATTTGTATGTAATTAAGTGTGGTTTGATTTCGATGTTTTATACTTTGTTAAGATGAAGTGAAAATTAAGAAGAAAAGAATTAAGATGAAAATAAATGAAAAAGTAAAAATTTTTGTTTGATTTTGATGTTTTATACTTTGTTAAGATGAACTGAAAATTAAGAAAAAAAATTAAGATAACAATAAATGAAAAAGTGAAAATCAAAGTGAAAATAAGATGAAAAAAATATATTTAAAAAAAGGCAAAGGCTATGTTGATTGCCCACATCGACATTGGGAAACTGGAAAGGAAGAATTTTTCAACGAAAGGGCCCATTACCCCAACAGTCCTCAGCCTTTTATCTTTATTGCAATGGTTTATATTTGCATTAACCGCTTCACAAAAATATAATAATTAAGGTTCAAATCGAGATTTTTTTAGTTTTTAAAATTTAAAAATTTAAAATCAGTTTAAAAATTTTAATTTTTTAAAAAAAAAAACTTAACCTATTTTATTATTTTATTATAAATTTAAAAAATTAAAATATTAATTAAAAATTAACAAAATTAAATTATTATTATGATAATAATATTACACAATTAATAATGATTATAATAATTTTTTTATATAATTATAATTATTTAATTTATATATTATTTTATAATTAATAAATAAAATAAATAATTATATATTATTATACTATATTTTTTATTATTTATTTATTTTATATAAAGCAATATATACTCTATTTTATATCATAAATAATTATATAATATAATATTATTTTATAATATTACAAATTAAATTTTTATATTAAATATAATTATCTATTTTATTAAAAATTGCCAACTAAAAATTATTTATTAAATAATTATTAAAAAGTTATATTATTTTAAAATAATAAAAATTTAAATTTAAATAAATAATAAAATAAATATTATATATTAATATTTATTATTATTATTATAATAATGATGGTTATAATATAAAAATATAAATTTTATATTATTTAATAGTTAATATATATAATAAATGATTTTACACATTATAATTATAATTTTTTATATTATTTAATATTTATTGTATATAAAATAAGAGATATTATAAATAATATTATATTACAAATAATTAATATAAAATTATATTATAATTTTATAAATTAAACATAATTTAAACATCAAATATTATTATTTACTTAATTATATATTTATAAAATAAAATAAATAAAAAATTAATAATTTATTTTTAAAATAATTAAAAATTAGAATATATAATAATATTAATTTTTATTATTAATATAATAATTATAAAATAATAATAATTATAATTATAATTATAATTATAATAAAATAATATTAATAATAATGATAATAATAAAATGATGACAGTAGTTATTAGTTATAAATTATAGATGATGGAAAATTATATTATAAAATTATAAATTAAATATAATTTATATATTTAATAATATTATTTATTTATTTAATATATATAAATTAGATAAAAATTTAAAATTTAAGTTATTTTAAATAATAAAATTATTATTTATATTATAATAATAATAATAATAATAATAATTATGTTGATGGTGATAGTGATTATAATTATATAATTTTATATTTTATTTAATATTTAATAAAAATATATAAAATAAATAAGATATATATTATTATAATATATTTAATATTATTTAATATTTATTTATATAAAATAATATATATATATTATAAAAATTTCTATAATATAAAATTATATTATAATATTATAAATTAAAATAATTTTTATATATCAAATAATATTATTTATTTACAAATTAATAAATAAATAAATATTTTTTAAAATAATAAAAATGATAATAATAAAATTTATTATTATTATTTTGATGAAGATAATAATTGTAATGGTAAAATTAAAAATAATTTTTTTAAAATAATAGTAATAGTATATAATTGTTATAATATAAAAATATTATATAATTATATAAATTTTTATTTTATATGTATTTAATTAACAATATTTAAAATAAATAATTTTATATATTAATATAATATTTTTATATTATTTATTTTATATAAAAATGTATATATATATTATAATATTATAAATTTAATATAATTTAAATATTAAATATTATTATTTATTTTATTTTTATATAAAATTAGATAAATAAAAATTTAATTTTTTTAAATAATAAAAAATAAAATTATTATTATTATTATAATAGTAATAAAAATAATAATAATGATAGTTATAATAATAAAAATAATGATGGTTGTAATAAAATAATTATAGTGATAATGATAAACAATTTGAAAATAGTTATAATAGTTACTATGATAGTTTAGTTGTGGTGGTGAAGTTTGATAAATTTAAAATAAAAATATTTTAAAATTAAAATAATGTTTAATAAATTTTTTTATTTGATTTTAATATATAAAATAAAATTATTTTAAAAATATGTTAAAAATTATTTTAAAATTATTTTTTATTAAATAAATTTTATTTTTAAAATAAATTTAAAAATTAAAAATTAAAAACTCATCCCCACATAAAAAAATTTTAAAAAAAATGAAAGAAATGGATTTAACTGGCTAGCTATATGGTACTAGGTTAAGCATGTCCCTAAAAATAAAAATAAAACAGATACATACATACATATGTTATGTATGAAAAGCAGGATGGGAAAGCGCATTGCTTTGGCTATGGCCGGGGCGAGACAGAGACAGATAAAATGTGAACAGAAACGGGTAGGAGACTAAATGTCCCATGAATTAGCATAAAATAATAAAGAAAATAAGAAAAATAGAAGAAGCACATGATATAATCCAGTGAGTGAAAATTTTAAAATTATCAAATTTTTAACTAAAAATAAATAATTATTAAAAAAGAATAATATATAAAAAATTTATAAATAATAAAAAATTTAAAACTTTCTTTAGATGAAAGTTATTTAAATTTTTTATTTAATATAAAAATTATTTAAATAAAAACTCACAATATTTTAAAAACATTTATCATTTAAATGTATAAAATATAATAATATTAAATGAGTTTATCCAAATATAAGCTAATTGTATTTGGACACATTCTTTGGTAGAAAAGTTTCTTGGCACTGGATTAGGTTGGATTTGATGAAAGCTCATGAATGCTAGGTTGAATCGAACTACGGAGTTAGTTGGCCTTAATTGGACACGAGTATGCGAGTAGCAACTACCTCCGGCTTATATACATAATTTTAATTTAATTACTTTTATTTAAAATATTTTGTTTGATTAGAAAATTTAAATTTTTATTATATTTTTTACTTTTAAATATTTATTATTTATTATTTATATAATATATTTAAATAGAATAACATAAATAAAAATACATAAAATAAGAAAGATAATAAAATATAGAAAAAACTATTTAATTTTTTAAAAATATTATATTTAAATACGAAAAATAAAAATTAGATAGAAAAATAAAATAAAAGAAAACATCTCAAGAAATAAAAAAAAACATCAAAGCTAAGAGGGAATAAGAAAATAAGTTTAAAATTTTTGAATAATTTTAAATTTTATTTAAAATAAATAATTTTTTATTTTAATTTAGTAAAATATTTTTAAAATTAATTTTTTTAAAAAATATTTAAACAAAATATTTTAATATTTTAATTTTTAATTTTTTTAAATTATTTTATTTTCTTAAAATGCTTATCAAAACGTAAGGTTAATAAATTTTTGAAAGATTGTATATATATAAAAATATTAATAAAAAATAAAAATTATAAAATATTTTTATATAAATTAATATTTAAGCATAACATAATATTTTATTATAATAATAATTAATGTTAAATTTAAACTAAGATTAATTTTTTATATCTTTAATATTATATTTGGATGAAGTATTTTAATATTATAAAAAAGTTTAAATTATTTAAAAATTAAAATTATTTTAATTTAAATGTTTTTTTTAAATATTTCGTTTGAATAATTTTTAAAATATTTTATGTTTAAATTTTTTTAATTAGATGGCAGATTTTAAATTTATTAAATTTTAATTTTTGTATTTTAAATTTTTATTTAAATAAATATTAATTTAATTTTTATTATATATTAATTTTTCTTTTTGAATATCCATAAATTCTTTTTAATTTTGTTATATTTTTTAATCCACTAAAAAATTAAATATACAAAAACCTTATCAAAATATTATAAAATATGTTCAAATAGAATAACCCACATTTTTTCAAATTACGTAATTTTACACTTCCTCAAATAATTCTCTGGATTTTTTTTACCATAAAGTACCCCACCTTTTTTGTCACTTAACCTGTAATGCTCTTTTGCATTATTTTATCTCATACTGATAATTTTTTTACCCTAAAGCCCACCACATTTTCTTTTTTGTGTCACTTAACTTGTAAAGCTATTTTATTTTATTGTATCGCTTTACTTCATACTGATAATTGAAAAATACATGGAAATATATCCTTTAAATAGAGTTAAATTTGTAAAACTGTTGAATTTTTCTTGTAGGTATTGGCCATAAGATAGTAATATGATTACCGTGCACTTTTATGATGAGATGACATAGTGATGATACTATCTTAGATTTGTAGTGCGCAGATGACATATGAAGAGATTGAGTGGGCCATTATTAGGACATGCATCATAAGTTTGATTGTTAAAACTGTTACCATTTTCTTGATCCAAAAGAAGAACATTACTATTTTCTTTTACCTTTTTTAAAGTCAATTAATGTTACCATTTTTTTAGATCATATCTATTTTTTTATGGACAGCAATTTTGCTCTAATGAATATACTTACATAAGGATAGAACTAATTTTTGTAGGTACAGACTTTTTGACTTCTTCTATATATCAGATTGAAATTCAAACTTTTATTTAAAATAAATTGAACATATGTTAGTTAAATTAATCTTTATTGGTAATGTTATCTTTTATGTGATCACATTTACCTGGTTATTATTAAGGCAAAATTAATGGAATTATTTAACGAGTTACACAAAAATTTTGTTATCTGCATAGTGAAACTAGTGCTTCTACCAGCAACATTCTTTAACAAGAAAAAAAGGTGAGTTTTTTATTTTTATTTTATTATTTGTTTTTGTTTATTTCAATATTCTAATAAAGCTACAATTAAAATTAAGATCATGGATGGTTGAGTTTTTATTTTTTAGTTTTTAAATTAATTTTAAAAATAAAATTTATTTGATAAAAATAATTTTAAAATATTTTTCAATATATTTTTAAAATAATTTTGACTTAAATCTTAAAATTAAAAAAGTTTATTAAAATTATTTTTAATTTTAAAATATTTTTCTTTTTAATTTATTAAACTTTATCATTATCATTACTAACTCATTACCGTCATCATAAAGACAATTATCACATCATCATCCTATGCGAATAAATCAGAATATAAAAATAATAATGAAACATCTTAACAATTAAGATAAGATAAAATAAAAACAAGATAAAATAAGACAACATAAAGATATGATAAGATAATATGAGATACGATAGGATATGATAATATAAAGGAACCCGACACAAGCCACGATCTGTCAGAGAGAGCACTGAAGTGATAAGTTGTTATTCTTTCACTGTTTTAATTCCAAGTTTAAAAATTTGCTAAAAACAATTTAAAATCAAAGAAAAGAAGAAAAAACAATATGAGAAGTTTTTCCTTTGAAGCTTGTATTTTTTTTATTTTATTTTATTTATATGAAGTTAAAATAACAAACAAATTGTTGATCATGATATATATTTCCTTCTAAACCTAATGTTAGTATAAATGTAGAGTACATGTTATGAATCAATCATCTTATAAAAATGTAGATAAATATACTTTTTTAGTAAATTTTATATATTTAATATTTTTTATTTTTTGTGTGTGTAATTCTCATAATATAGTAAAAACATAATATGTACAAATAAATATATAAGTCAACTTTAACACTTTTTTTTAGACTAAACTATTAATTTAGTTCTTCAAAAATTCACTTGATATTAATTTGGTCCTCCAGATATTAAAAATTAATTTATAACCTTTTTCTTATTTGAAAGAAAATTTATTTAGGTAATCTACCGCAAAATAATTTTGTATCAGAAAAAATTAGCGTAAAAACCAAGATGACAATTTTCCAAGTCCTACCTACAACTTATTTTGGTCTCTATGTTTGCACAAACTCCAAACCATGATACTCTGACTCTAGAGAACAAAGCTGAAATCAAGATGATTTGGGGATAAATTGTGGACACAATATCTGCTTAATTTAATGGTTTATGAATGCATATTTTGAAAAAACATTCTTTTTATTTGATTTTTAAAAATAATAAGAAATTGTCATATAATATTTCAATCATCCTTCTATCCAAACATACCATAAGATATGATCTATATACGAACATAGACAACTTCTGTATGACATTTCTCCGTGCAAGGAGTCATACTCCCACGGTGTACCTGAACAAATTTCCTGAAGCTTCATTGGGCTTGTTTGAACTGACAAAAGTGGGTCTCAACAACATACTTGAAATCATTTATATGAATCTATCTGGTGTATTTCTCTTGGAGACCATTTAGTTTGAAAAAATATTTTTTATTTTTAATTTTAAAAATTATTTTTATTTTCAATATTTAGATTTATATAAAAATATTTCAGTATTTTTATATAAATGTTAAAAAATAAGAAATAAAATAACATTTAATATAAAATTCAACAGAAAATGAAAGTAAAAGCCATTTCGCTAAGATTATAAAATCAGTAGACTGCTACACAACAAATTAAAATTGATGCCAGAAGATTGAAGAAAATATGGCAATCAAGTATACAGCTGGGATGAGATGTTTGCAACACTCTTCATTACTAACAACTACTACACAATTATTTAGTTTACAAATGCATCCTCAACTAAAGTATTTCTTCCCAAAAACCCTGTTACTCTTACCTTCTTAAAAAAAATTGAAATGAAATGCGAGAGAAGAGTACAAATTATGGTACAAAGGTCAAAATGCTGTTTTCCTTTCAGCTTTATCAAGGACTTGCTCCTATCATTCATGATTGAATAGGTGGAAACTTAGCCAATGTCCACATCAACGGCCATTGACTTCTCCTCTGAAGCATAGGAAGTCTCTTGAGCTGCTGCAACCTCTGCAAACTGTGTTGCTGCAGACTTTGACTCCGTTGCTGCAAATGGACTCCTCGTATGAGCAGCAACGCTGGTGTCTACTTCCATAGCAGAAGCTCTGGGAGGCGATGGTGGCTGCACCTCCACATCAGGGTAAGCAGCCTTGAACCTTGCCCGCAGCCCCTCATCAACCAACCTTACACCATGCAATTGATTACCAAGGGACATCCATCTGATGAAACAATGAAGAACATTATCAATAATAAAGAACACCACAAAATGTCTATGATTTCTATCTACATATATTTTTGGCGCTAAACCCACAACTTCTACCAAGTTAGGTTCTTAATCCAAGAAATCGTAACCACATAAAAAGAAAGTATTTAATTTAGAGAAATGATAGAAAAAACTAACCAATCACATGAAATATGTTAAAGAATGTGTTCAAAAGGGTATGTAGCTAGCATTCCTCTTTAAAATTATAGAACATTATCATGTGAACCCTACCTACATAGCATCAAAAACCATTTCACATTTACCTATACCCAATTCAATAAAACTATTTTAAGAATACCATTAAAGAAAAACTCAAGGAAAATATATTAGTCATGAACGAAAACCTACCCTGCATGAGTATTGTGCATGCGAGCAAACAATTCTAGCTTTCTTGTTCTCGGACTTATCCTCTCCAGCATAGGATACATCTGCAGGAATAAATATTAACAACTTTGAAATTGTTAAGCATGTGAATGGTGTAAATTCAATAACAGGAATAGTTGAATAACTTTATTATTATAGGTTTAATTGAACAATTTCCTCTTTCCACCGGGAAAGGGAGTTGGAGAGATCACAAGACAGAATGGAAAAGCTTAGGGGCTGTTTACTTGGGAAAATATTTTTGGTTTTCATTTCTAATTTTAAGTTTTAATAGCAAAAATATCACTTTGTTTTCACTTTATTTCCTATTTTAAAAAACTTGTCTAAAAAATGGTGAAAACAACAAAGGGGCATAATTAACTCAATTTAGGTGAATATTATACAAACCTCATCTGGCTTGCGACTTGTTTCCCGGACCTCAGCAACAATAACATCAGTGTCAATGTTCCTGTTTACTTCAGGATTACCCTTTATTCCAACAAGACAATGTTCCTTACTGTGATTGAGCCAGTGGCCTGTGCGTCCAGTTCTGATAATCCGCTGAAGTTGATTTGTTTTGACCCAAATGATCTCCTCAACACGCTTATATCCCCATAGTTCTAAGCTGATTGAGCATTATGGAATACGCAAGCCAAATACAGAATATTAACAAAAAGTGGCCTTATATAATAATCATTATGTAATAATTAGATAATATCATAGTTATCAAACGCTATAGGCACATAGCTGGAGGGTTGCTATTCTGAATTTATATATATATAATTTGTACTATATGCATATAAATGATAAAAAATTAAAAAATAAAAACTCAAAATTATAACATACACATAATTAACAATAAAAGGTCATATCATAGGCTTTAAGCAAAAAATGCAAGTAAATAACAATAGAAGTCATGAAACCTAACAAAATTCGAAGTTATATTCATATTTCAAATTCCAAATACAAGACATCTTAAAACATTCGATAAAAAGTGAGGGTGGATGCCGGACAGAGAAAAGAAACAGATGAGGGTTCAGAGTTCAGGACAGAGGAGATTCATGCTCTGGACTATGAGTGAAATAGAAAGAAAAGAAATAAGACAGAAAGAAATAGAAAGGTGAAAATATAACAGACATAGTATAAAAAAAATAAGTTGCTTGGATGCACAGAAATATAAAAGAAAAAGAAGAAAATTCTCTTCTCTTACTTAGATGGACGGAACAGAAAATGAAAAAAATAAATTAATAGTGTAAATTGTTTTACATTAATTAAAAATTTTAAATTAAACTTGAAATTTTTTTAATTATATTATTTTATTAATATAATATTTTGATTTTATAATTTTTATAAAATATTTAATAATTTAAGCATTTAAAAACAAAAAAAAATTCAGCAAGCTCCCCCCTCAGGTTAATAAAAGATGCACTGCTATTCAAAATTTTGTAGCACCCCAATGGATCATAATAGAATTATTTTTTATCAAAATAACAATTAGCATATGACCAAACACAAATGCATTACCATTCTCGTCCAAGTTCCATTGCACGTCCAGTGACCCATAGAAAAATAAGCCCATCAGTTTGCAAAGCTGGGACATTAAGACTGCGCATTTCATCATCACCCATTGTTCCATAAGGCAGTTCCATGTGAATGTCCCATGGTGGATCTGCCATTATTACTCCAAATTGACCTAAAATGTCCATTCTAAAGTTACGTATATCACAGTTGATCCATTGGGGTTCACCAAGTTCCACTTCAGAACAATATTCAGCACGCTGAGGCTTTAGTGGTTTGGGAGGAGGAGGAGCACCCATCATTGTAGGAGATACATCAGGTGTAGGGTCATACTCATAGTGAACGTACTTGCATGTCTATCGAAGGACAAAAGGAATAACATAATTCAAACTAATGATAAACATTACTAACATGAAAATCGATTTAGAATAAGATAGAATCAGAGGTAAAATCATGCCTTCATGTGTCGGCAAGTATCCAGAAAAGAACAGTCTCCTAAATTGATGTCAGTATGAGGAGCAATGATCCGTCTAAAATGAACCTGCCAAGGAAGGGATCATTAATGAACATCAAGAAAGGCTAACAAAAAGTTTAAATACCAATTTTTGTGATTAGATTTCATTGAAAACCACACAATCAGCATTACCATTACCAGCTTAAACCAATAGAGAATGGAAGAGTTAGAAATGGAAGAGATGGAAAAATTGTAAAATATTGCTCCAGTCACTAACCTTATCACATGCTATGAAGGAACCAGATTGACGTCGGCAATCCTCTTTTGTGAGTAAGTCACAGTATTGCCTCACTTGGGAACCACCTTTTGTTTTGAACTGAAACAGTATATTGTAAACAAGCTGAATTAGATTAAACTATACAAGAATGCACTAAATCTGATAACAAGCATTAGGGAAATTTGAGTGCAGAGCCTATTAAAATAAGCAGTGACCTTGGCGGCTACAGCAGTCTCCTTTGCAGTTGGTCGATGAATTAGATCCAAAAGCTCCTCACCAGTTTTAGATTTTTGCAACTCCCTAAATGATTTCTTATTCAATAAAGCCTCCAGATCCTTCATATCATCCTCTAAAGTTCTTGGTTTCTGTGGCATTGCATTAGGACTACTCCCTGATGCATTTGGCCCCAGTGGGAGTCTATGCATTGAAGGTATACCCATACCTCTATGTGTCCCCATCATCCCCATTACTCTGGGTGTTCCCCTTGGTCCTCCTGAAAACATTGGCTGCAACCCTGACATATGGGGGTCCCCATGGGGTATCCACATGTCAGACACTGGCCTTAGAACTGGCCTTCCCATCCCAAGCAAACTACCATTGACATTAGTACCACTGGTAGTGATCTGCTGACCTGGATTTTGATTCACATTCCCATCTACAGCAGAACTTGATTCAAGTTGCTGATACTGTGCACTTTCTGGCAATTCTTTTAGAAGCCGGGTTCGATCTATATTTAAAACCATTATTCTTGCCTTGCCACTCACCACAAACTCCTCTACTTCAACACCTCCATTATCATCTGCCATTGACCTCAAAGCTATCTCCACTGCCAGTGTTGCCCCTGAATCCCCCCCAAGCTCCTGAAGCGCAGCCTTCTCCGCTGGTGTCACTGTCTGATCATTCTCCAATTTCCTCGACACAGTGGAAGAATCGATTGGTGAAAAGGGTACACGCCCTAACAGACAAACAGCAACCAATGATCGAACCACCGCTAACGGACTAACCCTTTCAGATTCTACCTGACAAATTGAGTTTGAATCCATAGATGTCTTGGGCTTTTGATTTTTGTGATTTGCCAAATCAGCCTCAACAGACCCATCAGCACAGGTTTCAGCATTACAACGGTGTGGTAGTTCCATTGGCTTTTTGGGATTCAATTTTGGGTCAGGCATAGGCAGAGAAGGTGTAGGAGCAAAAGGACGGTGGTTGAAAGAAGAGACAACCTTAAGAGAAAGGTCAAGGGATGAGACAAGATTAGGTATAATGGCTTGTATAGAAGCAAGCATCTCCATATGAGCCTTGTGTTGGGATTCTATGCGAGCTTCCAGCTGTTGCCTCATATCTTTAATGGTGGCTACAGTATCCTCATTGCCATCCGATTGTGTCTCCATGGGTTCCTCCCTAAAACCCAATAATGCATCATATTTTAGACATTTTTGTTACCAACTAGGATTGCTCAACAAGTAACAAATACAAACAAGAAAATCTTGGAAGAAAAGGATTAATTAAACAAAGTATCATCAGTGTTAAATGTACCACAAAGGAACTAAAATTTGAAGCATATTGCCACAGCTTCAAGTTCAACCAACCACCAAGTAACTAGCTAGAGGATAGTCAACCATTGCAATCATGACATGTAAACCATGCCAACCTAAAACAAGATCCTCGCTAGCAAATTTCATCAATATATATTAACAAAATGACGACACATCAAATTATCAAATTTAAATTTTGCAAGATACAAGAGAAATCCCAAACACTCAACAAATAAGAGTATGCCAAACACCCAAAGCAATAGAAGCTGGACAGAACCACCTCAAAAACAAATTTGAATTGAAATCCATAAATAATAATAACAATTGATAACCAAATTACTGAAAAGTGCTTAAATTTATAGCAAAATATTAAAAGACTTCTCGGTTACCTTAGAATACAGAATAAAAAACCCTGATTCCTGAAGACCTAGAACGGGTTGGGATGCGGAATCTCCGAAATCAAGCAGAGAGCTCTTGAAAAGTGAAACTCGCCGGTAAATGGGGTTTTCGGACGGCGGAAGAAAGACAATGGAATGAGGGGTTTAAGGGTTGCCGCAGGGACAGAGAGAGAAGAAAAGAAAGACTGATGCTTGATACACAGTGTGTGATGTAATGAAATTGTAAATTTGTAATATTCTACTTATTAAACTTGGTCTAAGCAAAATTTTAATTTCAATAAAAAACTGAAATCAATGATAAAAATATACATTTAATAATTCATAAACGGAACGAATTATAAATTGGTTATATTTTTAATTTTAATATTTAGTTAATCCAATCATAAATAAATTAATTGAATTTCGAATTTCGCTATATCATCTTATATATCTTTTTAATAATCCTTTTACCAATTTATAGAACAAGTATTAAATAAAAAATACATGTATTTATTATTTTTATAATACAAAAATATTGAACATTTTTAATAATTAAAAAGCATAAACATAAAATATGAAAAGCTATAGAATTATTTTTTATTTTTAATTTAATTATTTTGAAAATTATATAAATAAATATTAATTTAAATGTTTTCCAAATTTCGATGCGTAAATTTATAATAGTGAAAAATACTTGTTACTAATAATTTGAATTCCTCCTTCAGTTTCTGTTTATTGGTGATTAAATTAGATTTTTTAAGCAAAATTTATATTTATTTTTAAGAAAAGATTAATTTATTTTAGAATTAATTTATGCTAAAATTATTATGTTTTCTAAACAATGCAATTTCATTAATTTAATCTAGACATGATAATAAAGTTCAGATTTTGTAGGTATCATTTGACCTACTTGACTTTGACAAAAAAATTCACTTGGAACGAAATTTTAAAAAAATCCATATTCGAAATGTATAGATAAGTTGAGTTTAAAAATATAAATACTATTATATTTTGAAATCGCTGTGATAATTATAATACAATCTAAATATAAGTATTAAATTATTATATTTTATTAAAAATATAATTTATTATTAAAATTTTTATTTTATTTAAATTTTTAATATCTAATATTTATATTATTTAAATATATATATATAAATAAATATATTTTTTTTAAAAAAATAGAATATAAATTTCAAACGAGTTTATCCAAACCGGTAAAGATAGGATTGAATTTTAACATTTCATTCCTAATCTCACCATCAAGTTAATAGTTTTTGTTAGTTAAATCAAATTTTAAAAGAATAATATCTCAATAAATAATTTTAAATTTACGTATATTGGGAAAGATATAATATACATTAAATTAAAGTTATTTATTTAAATATTATAAAATTTTATAAATTTAATTTACATAATAAAAATTATTAATTTAATGATTAAATTAATAAAATTTAATTATTTAAAAAATTAACTTCTGCATAAAATTAAATTTAGAATAAGTTATCCTTCCACTTGTTTAATTAAGCTTAATGCAGCATGTGTAACAGTGATCTCATTTAGTTACTCTTAACATTGAAAATTGAAAATTGAAAATTACAGTAAACATTTAACTAAGTAAAAATTGGAATAATCACACATTTAAACATATTTTGATCCTAACATTTAATATTCAAGTTAAATTAAAATTTTCATAAGAAAATTATCTTTTATACTTTTTAATATAAATATATTTTAAAAAATTATGTAACTCAAATTAACCTAGACATATATCTTAAAATTGTTTAACAATTCAAAATCAATTCTTTTTAACTTTAAACCAAATGAATATTTAATCTCTGTGCAAAAGTAAAATTAGTTTACAAATATATGATAGAATTTTTTTACTTTAAATATAGATAAATTTTAAATAATATATTTTTTTAAAATAATATATTATTAATGACATTAAATATTTTTTAATATATAATTTGATTAAAATAATCTTTCGTAAAAATAACAGGAAGAAATGTTAATTTTCTTTTGTTATTTTGATTTTCACCGTCTCAAGCTATTACAATAATAAATGTTAAGAGTTATATAACACAATGAAATACAGACATCAGTTGAAAATAATGCATCGTATATATGAAACAGAAATGTTATATATTTTTGTTTTCTATGTAATAATTATTTTCAACTTAATTCCTATATTTTCTAATAATATCAAATCAGTCTCACAGTATTATAAAGAGGACGACACTAAAATTGATTATGCATATAAGGATAAATTATTTTCTTTTCATATTTTGATCAAATTGAACATTCATATATTGAGACAAAAATATGTTTTAACTAACAAATAAAAACATTAGCAATATTAGTTAATAAGATTGTAATGTTTTTATTTGTTAGACAAATAGGTCCTATTTATCGGGGTAGAAAAGGAAATTGCAATAATAAGTCATGTTCTAGTTTGTTTTATCATCCACCAAAAATGGCGTGCATTATGAAATAAAGTTTGCAAATAAACTTTATTAGAATGGATATATCAAATTAAAGTAGAATATTTTTTCTTGTATTTGTTGTAAAAATATAATATTTTAAAAAAATTAAATTTTAAAATAAATTATTATTTAAAATATAATTATAATCTTCCATTTATATTGTAATAATTAAATTTTTAATTATAGATTTTATAATTATATTTTTTATTATTATTTTTAATTTTTAATTTATTTTAAAACATGACTAGATATATTGAATGTGATTAATTATTGATTTTAAATATTTATTTAATTTTAATCTTTTAGTTTCTAAATTTAAATTAATTTAACTAAAAATTTTAAATAATATTTAATTTTTGAAATAAAAAAGTTTATTCTTTTTATTTCTATATATTCAAAATACTAAAATATCATTAATATTTTGTTGGATTCTTAAATTTATTATTCTTTTTATTTGTGTTTTCTATTTTATTACAAAAGAAACAGTTTAATTTTGAAAAATAATATTTAAATATTTTAATAATTTTTAGGATTTAATAATATCATTTCTATAAAAATATGCATGTTTTATTTTTTAAAATACTATTTATTTATTTACTATTTTGATTAATTTCATATTTTTATCATAAATATATGAATAAATTTATAATGCTCTTAAATGATAACACTTTATCATACTATTTAGATATCATCTCATAAATTAATACATGTAATTAAACTGTCCTAAAAAATTATTTTATTTATAGTATAATTTTTTAAATTCAAAAATTTCTTTTACGATAAAACATAAGAATAATAAATTTAAAAATTCAGTAATATTAATAATGTTCAAATACTTTGAAATGAAAATAATAGTCTTCTTAAAGTGAAACTTTTTAAAAATTTAATTTTTTGTAAATATAATTAAATATTATTTAAAATTTTTAATTAAATCTATTTAAATTTTAAATTTAAATTTTGAAGTTTAAATAAAAATTAAATAGATAGTTAAAATCGATAATTAATCAAATTCAATATATAATCACGTTTTAAAAAAAATCTAATGTATATAGTTACATTAATACGAATAAAAGTTAAAACTGATAATAAAATTGGTAATTAAAAAATCTATATTTTAAATAATAATTTATTATAAAATTAAAACAATCTTTCACTAAATTTGTTGTAAAAAATATATATTTAAAAAATAAATTTTAAAATATAATTATAATTTATTCGTTACCTATTTAAATTGTAATAAAAACTTTAATTATAAGTTTTATAATAATTATTTTATTACCATTTTTAATTTTCACTATTTTTAAATGTGACTATATACATTTAATCATTTTTAAATATGATTATATACATTAAATCTAATTTATTATCATTTTTATATATTCATTTAATTTTTATTTTAATTTTAAAATTTAAATTCAAAATTAAAATTAATTTAATTAAAAAACTTTAAATGGTATTTAATTAAATTTTTAAAACATTTAATATAGTTGAATATTACTAATATTTTTGAATTTTCATATTTATTATTCTTACTAGTTCTATTTTTAAAAAAATTACTATCATACAAGTTCTTGATGACAGTACTATCATAGATTTTATGTGGCACGATGGTATCCAAATCTTCTAACAATATGTTCAAAAACCTTTAATTTTGCTATAATATTATTGTATCATTTTTCTTATTATTTTAACATACAAATTTTACTTGTTATATCTCTCTTATTTGTTATAAATAGTAATTATTGTATAAAATAAAATAATTTTTTTCACTATCATAGTCAGTTAAAAAATACAATAAATACATTTTATATTGATTTCTCATATCCTACATATTCCACATGAATGTTATATTTTATGCTTTGAAACATAACAAAAGTGACAAAATACCAAATTTGAAAAACTTTTCAATATTATATATAATGTTATATTTTATGCTTTGAAACATAACAAAAGTGACAAAATATCAAATTTGAAAAACTTTTCAATGTTATATATTTTAAGAATGATAAAGACACTAATATATCAAAAAAATTATACATTAGTTAATATTAATGGACTTAGCTTTTGGTAATGTAAATAAATATATATATATATTATCAACTTTTTTCATAAATATTGCAACATACAATGATTTTAAAAAAATATTATATAACAATTAGTAAAACCAGAAGTTAGATAGCCTAAAATATATATATATATATATATATATATATATATATATATATATATATATATATATATATATATTAGGCTATTCACATCTTGAATAAATTATGCCAAGAATAAATTAAACATCTCATTATAAATGAAAAGATATATTTTTCTTTTTCTTATATAATCCAATTAGTTTCTTTTTTTCATATACTCTAATACTTAATTTCAACACTCTCACTATTATGCTTTCCTAATAAAATAAAACATAAAAATCACTAAACTTGCATATATGCATATCAAAAAGATTTTTTAAAATTTACACATCATATAATAAATACATGCATATATTTATTGAGATGATATTAACAAATTTTTGATATTGTATTAAATCTTTATCTTTTTTATGATATCAAAATGATTTGTTTCATTGATAAGGATAATATGTAATAAACTTGATCATCTTATAACTTTTTAAATTTTTAATATGTATAAAATTTTATTTATATAAAATTATAAAAAATAACAAATTATATAAATACAAAATTTATTTGCTATATAAAATATATAAATTCCATCAAGTAATAATTATTTACTAAGAACTTTATTTCATTTCCATATTACATAGGTATTTTTATTCAAACTTATAATATAATAATATAATTTATATTATTATAAAAATAATATATCAAAATATTCAAATATTTTATCATACATAAAAACATTTTAGTTATACCAAAATCATTTGAATAATTATAATAAAAAAATATTTTAAAATATTTATATCCAACTTAGTAATAAATTAATAATCATGCCAAATATTTTATCATAATAAAATATAACATCATAATAATTCACTTTAAATTCTATTTTATATATAACCAAAAATTTAAATATAAAAATATTAACTTACATTATATTTATTTATTTATTTTTATTATTATTATTTTTTAATTGCATTAGTTTGTATGACCTTATGCTAAATTAAAATCATCAATCATTCTCCAATTAAGATAGATAAAATAGCTTAAATCAATGTTAAGTATTATTTAAAATTAAAAAATAAATAACTACAATTTAGTAAAAAATATACAATTTAAAAATACATGCAATTTATATGGTAAAGGTATGATAAATATATTAAATATTTAGAATGTAATATAGTACTATTATATTAATAATACTATTATAATAATAAATTTTATTTAGTAATGCACTAATATAATGTAAAATTTTTATAAGCCTAACTCATGCAACCATTATAAATACAATTGAAGTAAATAAAGATAACAAATGCATTAAAAAAATAATTTAAAAAAACAATTTAAAAAAAAAATAAAAGATATATAATAAAATTTATAATCTCAACTTCATACTTAGTTCTCTTTTCATTTTGGGTAATACATGTCATTTTTTTTATTTTATATTTATATTTAACTTTTTAAAATTTTTATGATAATATCTTATACGTTAACAAAAAATAATTAATTATAAATTATCCAAATACATATCTTACACTTAATATATAAATTCAAATCAAACATTACAATAACTAAAAACTGTTTTTATCTCCTCAATTGACAACTTTTTTTTTCATACTATTTTTTTTCAAACAGAATAATTCAACCTTCAGCGTTGATTAAAGTGAAAAGTTAAATTTAATGTATTATTTGAACTGTTAGAAATAAAAAAAAATATGAAAATACTTATTTAGATGAATAAACAAATAAAAAATATTCTATTAATATAAATTTTTAAAAAATAATTTTTACTAATATATTTTTTTTGTAATTTTGTAATATAAAATTAATTAATAATTTAAAGTTAAAAAAAAAAATCCTTCTCCTAATTTTATGGTCAAAGGGACCTGTACAACTCACTTCAGAAATAATTTTTTTTTATAGATTTCATTTTAAACAAAAAATAATATCTTTTTTTATTTTTTCCTTATTTTTTTCCTAACTCATGTTAAACAAACAAAGTGTAAAAAATAAATATGCATGTCATTATTTTTAGAGTAATTTAAAAAAAATTGCATAAAATAATTTAATACAATAAGTAATTCTATATTAAGTACCATCGTTAAGCAACGCAAAAATAGGAATAGTAAAATATCATGGATATTTTTTGGGTGTGTCAGTAATAGATATCTGTCTATCATAAAATGGATGAACATAAATATTATGCTACCTGCTAAAAGTGTCATGTTATATTATAATTATTAATTAGAGAATGATGTGAGTGACTTAGAATAATATAATAGTAGATGAATTTATAAACATTTTTGGTAGGTTTTAGGATTGTGTTTGTGTAAATAATTATGATAGTGTGTGATGATCTCTTGATGATGTCCATTTCTCATTTTTTTTATCATGATTTTAGGACCAGTTGAAAATATTTAAGAATTGAAGATGAGTCACTTCAAAAAAACATTTGACCAATACAACAAGAGTTGTTCGATTCTACCATGTGCACATCATGGCGGTAGCACTCAGCAAAGCACACTTGTTGTTCCATTTTGCAAAGCACTTATGTGCTTTATTCTACCTATCATCATGCATGTGACATAGAAGAATAGTATCGCAATATTTTTTAAAAAAATTATTTTAGAAATAGAATTTTTTTTTCCCATGATTCTCTTTCTTCTTATGCTATCAGGGTTTAAAACTTCAAGTTTAAAGAATCGGCTTGTAAAATCATCATATTCTAATGGAACTTTCTCTTCTATCCTCTCTTTTTTTAATTTTTTTTATCATGTTTAATTAGTTGTTTAGGTTAGAATACCATGAATCCCAATATGCATTTCTCGTATAGATTCTTACGTCTTAATTCAAGTTGTTATTTTTTTAGTGAAGTATTTGCTTCCATTCTTAATGCTTTTTTGGATTGATCAAATGTTAAATTTACTTTTATAATTAAAAAATTGGTTATAATGTATTAGATCTTGAAATAATTTATCATAGTGCATATTTTAAGGATATGCATCAATTGTGCCATCTTATATAAATTCTTGAAGTTAATGTTTGTTTCAATTAAAAAATTTAAAAAATTAAAGTTTTTAACTTAAAAGAAAAAAAGTTAATATGAAGTTGTTTTATTATCTTTTATTTTATAAAAAAAATTATTTCTCAAAATAAATTAGATCTTAAATATTAGAACTTGAATTAAGAAAGAATTTTGATACTTGAAATAAATTTATTTTTTTAATTAATTTTTATAAATTATAATTTATTTTTAATCTCTTAATGTAAATATTATAATTCATAAATTATAATATATATATATATATATTAATTATTTTCTTTACTTGGAATATCGTTGATTATTGTTGTTTAACTGTCTTTATATATATATATATTAAATAGTTAAATTTAATTATTTAATTATTATAAATTAATATTAAAATATTTTTTTATCAATTTAATAATTAGTTTAATTTTAAAAATATTAAAAAAACATGAAGAATGAAAAGATATTGGTAGAAAGGTATATAAAGTTTCATAAAAGATAAAATATAAATATAAATATATAAAATAATTTATAAAATTTATTTAATAATTTTTGTTTAAATTATACTATAAAAACATAATTAAATTATAAAAACTAAAAATATTATATATATGAGGAGGAATAAGTTATTTTAAGAGTAATTTAAAGTTATTCTGCTTAATAACTTTATAAACAATTAAATTTCATTAATTCAACCGCTAAATTAATAAATTATATTATATAGGTTATTTTTATAAAATTTTATAAAATTTAAATAATATTTGATATTTTAAAAATTAAATTTAAATTAATGGATAATATATATTTTATAATATTCGTTAATTTAAATTTATTTAATAAAATATTAAATATTTTTTAAATTTTATAAATTTTTTTTAAAACAATTTATATAATATAATTTATTAATTTAATGGTTATATTGATAAAATTTTATTATTTATAAGAGTTATTAAACAAAATAAATTTAAATAAAATTATTTTTAAAATAATTTAATTTCTTCTTATATATATATATAAAATTAAAAATAAACATAATATTTAATTTTTATTATTTTTTTATTTTTATATTTAAGGAATAGTTTTTAAATCTTCCACATCATTTTGGATCATTCTTTTTCAATTTATCTGAATATATCAAATTTTTATTTTATCTTTTAGTTATATTAATTAATAAAATATAAGTAATAATAATAATATAATTTTAATATATATATATAATGATATATAATAAAAAGATATATATAATTATTTTTATTAAAAATTATATAATTTAATATATAAATGTTAATATTATATTTTTAATAAGAAATTTACCATTTATTAATTTTTTATTATATATCTTTAAACGATAAACTGTAATAATAGAATGAAATAAAAAAATTGTTAATAATGATGATGATAAACTGATTTCTTAATATCAAGACTTTTTTTTTTTCCAATTCAACCGTAAAAAATAATGAAAAAAATAACAAAAATAAAAAATATAAATTTTTTTTACAGACTCATGATTTAAATATCATATACATTTGATATTGTTTATAATTATCTTTATTTTCTATATATTTTTTTTATTTTTTAAAATTAAATATATTTTTAATTTTTTTATTCACAGTTAAATATTAATACATATTACATGTCAAATTTAATTGTTTTAGAAATTAACAACAATCTGTTTTCAAAAATAAAAGATCAAAATATATTGTTTTAAAAATAAAAAAGTAAAACTAAAATTTTATAATTTTAAAAAATTAAAAAATATATACGATTTACAATTTTTTTTTTTTGAAAATAAAAAAATCTATCTCACTCTTGTTATAATAAAAATGAAAATCCGGCTTCGTTACTCGGTGCTTCCGTCCCCCTTCCCTCCCGTTTTCACGCTAACAGCACGCACACACACTCTTTGCTTCACCTCACGCCACGCCATTCGCACATGCCCCCTTCAGTTTTTGCTTATAAATAAGATAGGTTTATAAAGAATTGAGGGAGATTCAGAGAACTCCAAATTTCAGAATTAAACCCAAAAATTGGGCAGAATAGCATGGAAAATATAATACGTAACAGAGAATAAAAAAAGGCAGAGGAGAACAGAGGGAGCGAAATCAAGAGCTGAGGTGTGAAGGTGCAAAGAAAATTCTAAATATCATCACAGGTAAATTATACTGCTTGATGCTGATTTTGCATGGTTTTAGGCCTTTTTACTATGGATTTTGTAAAAAGGCATTTATTATTATCTTTTTATGGTTCTGGATTATGTATTTGATGGGCCTGTAGTAAGGTAATTTTTTAAATGCTGAATTATTTTGTTTTGAACTAACGTTTTGTTTGGATAGGAGTGGAGCGAAATATCTCTAATGAAAAGAAAGAATAAAAAATAAAAGAAAAATAAAATTTTAAAAATGTGACCATGAGACTATCTTAATGTTTTTTATATTTAATGAATTAAAAATAATAATTAACTTATTTTAAATTAAAATGAATTAATTTAAATGTAACTTTTATTAATAATATATCTTAAGATATTTGGGGTATAACAATGTGATGACTCTAAACTTTCTCACTTTGTTTTCACAAAAAAATTTAAATATGCTTTAAATAAAATTTTATATTTTGATTTGTTAAATAAAAGAGGTTAGTTTAGATGAGATATTTTATTAATGTTCTATTTTAAAATTTTAAAAAATCAACTATATCACACTTGTTTATTTAAACAATAATGCAACTTTAAGTTTTTTATCATACAAGAAAATACATAAAAAGTAGAATAACAATTCTATTAGGTCAAAATGAACCTTTTATAATTTACTTTTCATTACTAATATATTTATTTCTTTTAGGGGTTGTATAAATATTTTTAAAAGAGTTATAAAATTTGTTCTATAATTTTATACTACGATTTATAAAATATATTTTTCTTTATTTCTTTCCATTGCATGGTTTATTATATTTATATTACATATTTTTCTTTTCTTTTTTTTCATCTCTCTTTTCTTTGTTTGCAGTATAAATAAGATTTCTCTTTTCAAAATTATTATAAATTTACATTATCCAGTTAAGAAAAAATGGGAAGGTAGAGCCTGATCCCTATCATGTGGATCATACTACACACCACAAATAAGTGCAATTATAAAGACTTATCATGATAGTGATCATAGTTTGATTGATGCTGGTAGCTTGAAGTCTCTGGAAAAAAAGCTTCCAAGACAATTGCTATATTGATATATGTTTAAACACTCAACTTCAAATATAAAAATGTAATGGAAACTGACATCTATGTTTCTTAATTTGGTCAAAAACTGAGATCATTTATAACTGTCGTTTCTTTGGCTGGAGAATTATTTTTAGCAAGTGGACGATGCTAAAAGCCACCACCTCTTGCTACTTTTATTATGGTTTTAGATTATGTTGAGGGTTAATATTTTGTCCTTTCTTGTGGCAGAACATTTTTAGAATAATTGAGCAAATGTTCACATATAGAGAGATGTGACCACATATTTATACTAAAGCAATCGAAGTGCTGGCATATATATACATATGGGAAATGGCTGAGAATACAATTCATGTGGTGATGCTTCCATGGTTTGCCTTTGGCCACTTGATGCCTTTTTTCAAACTTTCCATAGCCTTAGCCAAAGCTGGTGTGCGTGTCTCCTACATCTCAACTCCAAAAAACATTCAAAGGCTTACTAAACTTTCTTCAAATTTATCTCATTTGGTTGATTTTGTGCAATTTCCTTTGCCATCATTATTAGACAAAGAACTCTTGCCAGAAGGTGCTGAGGCTACTGTGGACATTCCATTTGAAAAAGTTCAGTATTTAAAGGTGGCATATGATCAGCTCCAAAAATGTGTGAAGCAATTAGTGGCCAATGAGTTACCAGATTGGATAATTTGTGATTTTAGTCCCCACTGGGTGACACAGATTGTTCAAGAGTTTGAGGTAAAGCTAATCTTCTATTCTGTTTTCTCTGCTGCAGCATTAGGATTTGTTGGACTACCAGGTACAGGGAAAGGTCCATTATCTCCAGAAAGTCTAACAGTACCACCACAAAGGGTGACATTTCCATCTTCAGTGGCTTATAAGAGAAATGAGGCAATTGCTCTTTGTGTTGCTGCCAACCAGGTAAATGCTTCTGGGGTAAGTGACTTTGAAAGGCTTGCCAAGGTAACTGGTGCCTCTAAAGCTGTAATATTTCGTAGCTGCCATGAGATTGAAGGTGAATATCTGAATGTATACGAGAAACTAGTTGGGAAGCCAGTGATTCCCATAGGTTTATTGCCTGCAGAGATGCCAGAGAGAGGACTTGTTGAGGGATGTTGTGGTAAGATATTTGAATGGCTTGATAAGCAAGCACCAAAATCAGTAGTATTTGTAGGGTTTGGCAGTGAGTGCAAGCTGAGGAAGGATCAAGTGTTTGAGATGGCATTTGGACTTGAGGAGTCTGAATTGTCATTTGTATGGGTGCTGAGAAAACCAAGTTGGGCAAGTAACGATGATGATTCTGTACCTGTTGGTTTTAAGGAAAGGACATATGAGAGAGGAATTGTTCACTTGGGATGGGCACCACAACAACAAATATTGGCCCATCCTTCTATTGGTGGATCTTTCTTCCACTCTGGTTGGGGCTCTGTGATTGAGGCACTGCAGTTTGGTCTCAACCTTATTGTATTACCCTTCATTTTTGATCAACCTCTTAATGCAAGATTTTTGGTGGATAAAGGTCTAGCCATCGAAGTGAAAAGGAATGAAGATGGATCATTCACTAGAAATGCCATTGCCACATCCCTTAGACAAGCAATGGTATTGGAGGAAGGAGAGAAGCTCAGAATTAAAACAAGTGAAGCTGCTTCTATTGTAGGAGACTTGAAGCTGCATCAGGATCACTACATAGGAGCATTTGTCCAGTTTCTTAGGGATGGGATCTGGAAACAGACATGAAGATAAAGAGTTTGCAAAAATAATTTGAATAATAATGCATGAAAATGTATGAGTTTTTTCTAGCAGTGAGTGAACTTTTCGGGTAGTAAGTTCATTTACATGGATCTTTATTTCTTATATCTGTCCCAAATCACATTTAATATCATTGAAATGGTTATATTAAATCACATTTCTTTATATACTTTTTTGGTTCTGAATTGTAGCATATTTAGGCTGGGTTGTGGTTTATTTATCTAGGTTTTATATATTAAAAATAAATAATATTATTTGATAAATAAATTATATTAAATTTATAATATTATAATATAATTTTATATTATATAATTATTAATAATATATTATTTTTATATAAAATAAATACTAAATAATATAAAAATATTTATTTTTAATATTGATAATTAAATATATAAAATATAAATTTATATAATTATATAACATTCTTTATGTTATATACATTTATGTTATTATTATTATTTCATAAATATTACTATTATTATTATTATTATTATTATTATTATTATTATTATTATTATTATTATTATTGTTTCTGTTAATATTATTATCATAACTATCATTATAATAAAAAATTTAAATTTATTCTTTTTAAAATTTTAAATTTATATTATTTTAATATGATTTAATTTTTAAATTAATATTTTATTTATATATATTTTATACAATCATAATAAAAAATATAGAATAGAATGATTTAAATTATGTTTATAATAGATTTTAAAAATTAAAAATTAAAAAAATTAATTTTTAAAATTAGAACTTATAACTTAAAATTTATTAATATTATTTATTTTTTAATATATAAAATTTAGATAAATAAAATTATTTAATTTTTTTTTATAATAATAATAAAATATACTACTATTATTATTATAATTACGTTAATAATATTGATTGTGATGATATTGATTGTGATGATGATAGTAATTATAATATAAGAAATATTATATAATTATAAAATTTTATATTTTATATATTGTTGATAATTATTATATACAATAAATAATTATATATTATTATTATTATAATTTTTTTATATTATTTAAAATTTATTTTATATAAAATAATATATATTATATTATAAAAATTTATATAACATAAAATTATATTATAATATTATATAATGAGCATTATTTTTATGTATCAAATAATACTATTTATTTTAAATTTATAAAAAATAAATAAATAATTAAATTTTTTTTAAATTAATAAAAATAAAATTTTAAAAATAAAATTTATTATTATTATTATTATTATTATTATTATTATTATTATTATTTTTATGATGATAATAATAGTAATAAAAATAATATTTTTAAATAAACAGTAATGGTATAATAATTTTAATATGAAAAATTATATAATTATAAATTTTTATTTTATATATTATTATAATATTATTATATTATTTAATATTTATTTCATGTAAAAATAATATATATTATAATTTTAAATTATAAATAATTATATAATATAAAATTATATATAATATTATAAATTTAATATAACTTATATATTAAATAACATTATTTATTTATTTTTATACAAAAGTTAGATAAATAAAAATTTAATTTTTTAAATAATAAAAAATAAATTATTATTATTATTATTTTAATAATAATAAAGATAAAAATATTGATAATTATAATAATAATTATAATGATGATAATAATGATGGTAATAATTTAATAAAATTTGATAAAATTAAAAATAAAATTTAATATTATTTTTAATTTATATTAAAACTCTTTTAAAATTATGTTGCAAATTATTTTAAAATTATTTTTAAACAAATTTTTTTAAAAATTAATTTAAAAATCATAAACTGATAATTACGTCAATAAACCTTAATTATTGAGCCGAAAGAGTTATTAAAATTTAAAACTACTCCGGCCTCCCTTAAAGTCCATAATGACCACACAATCCAAAGTGGCAACAATTCAACGTCAATAATGCATTAAATGAAAAGAATAAAGAATTGACACTTGATAGTTACGAGTTTTTTTCTTTCCAAATCAA
Organism: Canavalia ensiformis; assembly: GCA_026541065.1. Taxonomy (NCBI): domain Eukaryota; kingdom Viridiplantae; phylum Streptophyta; class Magnoliopsida; order Fabales; family Fabaceae; genus Canavalia; species Canavalia ensiformis. The sequence continues at coordinate 217,245 of JAMKYM010000029.1, read as the reverse complement.
ATTTAAAATATATTCTATATTTTAACGCAATATTACTAAATAAAAAAATATAAATATACATACGTACACCGATCAACACTTTCCTGTATTTTATGGTTAACAATTGAAAAAAATAAAAAAAATAAATTGAACGATTTTCATAGTATAAGTTGTTGTTGCTGTATTATTAAACGACTTTATATATATATATTTTAAAATTCAATGAAATGACACCTGAAGGCTTGAAATGGCACTGGTTAGTGGTTAAGTCTCCCATACTTTTCATCATGTCCCAAACTTTAGGGGAGGACAAAAACCCTGAGACAACGACCCAAGGTTTTCTAGCTTAGTAGATACTCTTCAATTCCTTTGTTAACAAGCAGACACGTGTCATTAGAAAAATTAACGGTTGGGATTTAAATATAAAAATGATATAAAAAATACGTTTCTTTTATATTCTGCAAGAACGGAACGCAACGACGTAATAGAAGGAAGTAGCATCAAAATATGTTTCTTCGAAAAATTTATTTTCCGCTCAGAACAGAACACTTCCTCTAATTAATCGTCATTTAATAAATAAATTAAATTTAGAGATGGAGCTTGATTGGGATGAATTATCCTCTATATATGCCACTACTGTGACAAATCTGGATATTGGTTCATCCAAGATGAGTCTGATACAAATGACAGATCATTTGGGAAATTTATAGTGCAAAAATTACATATCTATAATATAGTCACTATATAATCGAAAACCCATCCTATAATTTTTTTTGGGGAGGGGAGGGGATGAAGATAAATAACAAAACAAACATAATATATCAATAACTCTCAACAAAATCTTCACGGCATCAACTACCTCAGGCTCATTATTCTGGTTGAGTTCTTTTTTTTTTTCATGTTCAAGAAAAATCAAGCATGCATCTACTATTTAAATCAAGCACCTGTTAATTTTTGCATTTGCGTTCCTCTGCATACTAAATTCTTATCACAACATTGATTTCTTTATTACTTGTAATAACCAGTTAAAGCAAACAAGTTATATATATATATATATATATATATATATATATATACACGCACTGGTTGCATAATCTAGTTTCATCAATCATGTATATACTCAATTGCACGCATGTCTCTCAGTGTTAATGCACGTGGCAGTGTGCATTTGCATTCTCACCTGAACGTGGATGTGTGTTGAAGAAAAGGGAGTGGGGCTTATGGGACCTTATAGATGTTCATCAGGTATGCACTAACAAAAGAGAATATGATATATTTTGTAAAGCTACCAAAGTCAAATATAGGAAATTAGCAATGTGCACTGTTGGTCCCGTAATTACCAATTTTTTTTATAAAATATTAGACCTCATCCAAATTTCTAAAAACTAGGATCCAATTGAATTATGGTCATAGTTACCTTGTTTTCTTTCTTTGATTCAAAAGGAAATCGCAGCTGCGTCTACCAGATTCGCAGAGTAGCAGTGGCTCCACCGTGCAAGGAATCGTGAGAATCTTAGGATGAGAGCGAAGAAAAAATAAATATAAACCATCAATCAATTTAAAATGATATTAGCATGGGTGTATGTTCATGGAATAGATTATACGACCAGGTTTAATGAGATCTATACAAAGGTTCGAAGGCTTTCCTTCCACCTCACGTTCTTCTTTCTCTGGGTACTTTTTTATATATTTCAAATAGTTAAGATTTAATTTCTTTCGATATAACAAGTGTCTTCTTATTAACAAAGAAAATGGAGATATTTCTTTGAAAAATGAAGAGGATGGTGACTTCTCCTAGCTCGTGTTAATTGCATGTAACATATATATTCGAAGCTTTTTTATTTGTTGTTACTTAAATAAATATATGATGTATTTTATCATTGGTAACGTCCCAAACAGAATGAGCTACTCTGATTGTTTTATTCAATTGACTAAAAAAAGCACACTGCAAATTACAGCAATTGGCTCCTTAAACAGAGGTTTTTCTAACAGTAAAAAAATAATAAATCTACTATGTCCTACTTTTACTCCACTACCTAACAGGTCCACCATTATGTAAAATTACTTAAAGATTATTATAATCACTTTACACACGGACACCAAAATTGCTAAAGATTCGGGAAACTTAACAATAACAATCAACAATCTCCCCTTTCAACTGAAAGTTATAATTTCAAATTAATATATTGGTTGTAGGACTTTTCATACTTGATTATCTAAGGCGAGAACATCAAATAATCTTTTGAACTTGTCAAATAATGCTGTCTTGAGGGGCTTCCTTTCACTTCTAGATGAGATTGATTATCATGTTTTTTGAAAGATTTTTAAAAAAAAGAAATTTTAAATATATTTACTTTTTTTTTGTGTAAAATTGAATTTTTGAATAATTTTATGACTGAATTGTTGTCCTAATAAATTGTTGTTACTCCTTTTTATTTGGATTGAAGTTCAACAAAAATGTTTTTAAGTCAAATGGCTTGAGATGCACATAAAGCAAAAGCTACAAATTCAACTTTAGTTGTTGATAAGCTAACAATTGGTTTTGTTTTTATGACCACGAGATTGTACTTGAACCCAGCATAAAAATAAAATCGGAAGCATTTTTTCGATTATCTAAATCTTCAACTTAATCATTATCCGTGAAATTAATCAAATCTGAATTTTCTTCCTTTTTGTAGAACAACCCAAAATCAATTGTACCTTTTAAATATTGAAAGATCCTCTTTCCAGTTAGGAGGTGTGGTTCATTTGGGTATTTCATGTATCGACTAATTAGGTTTATTGCATGCATGATATCTCTGGTCTAGTTGCTGTCAAATACATCAAACACTCTACAATTTGTTTGAAGAGAGTGCTACTAATCCTTTTCCCTTCAAGGGATCTTGTAAGCTTTAATCCAACATTTGATGATGTGGTGACAAAATTGCAATTTCTCATTTGGAATCGGTTTAAAATTTCCTATGCATATTTATTTTAAGAAATAAATACTCCACTAGTAGATTGCACTATTTTTATGCCAAGAAAATAATGCAACTTTCCAAGGTTAGATATATCAAATTCAAGCATCATTGATCTTTTAAAACTATCAAACATGGCCATATCATTTCCTGTACAAATTAGATCATCTACATATAAGCATATTATCAATAATTTCCCCCTATCTTCATACTTTGTATATAGAATATGCTCATATGTGCATTTTTGAAAACCTTCTTTTCGAAAATAATAATCTATGCAACTATTCCAAGCTCTAGGTGCTTGTTTTAGTCCATATAAAACCTTTTTCAATCTATACATTTTATGTTCTTCTCCAATTTTGTTATAGCCAGGAGGTTGTTCAATAAATACATGTTCTTGTAAGTCTCCATGAAGAAAGGTTGACTTTACATCTAATTGGTTGATAGGCCATGACTTTACAGCAAAAGTAGTCACCAATCTAACAGTATCAAAATGCACAACTGGGGAAAAAACTTCTCTTTAATCCATGCCAAACTCTTGCTTATAGCCTTTGGCTACTACGCGGGCCTTATAGCCTTGTATTTATCCATTTTGCTGTTCTCATTCAACTTTGTTTTGTATACCCAGTTGACACCAATTTTCTTATGCCTTTCCGAGAGCTTCGTCAACTCCCAAGTTTTATTTCTTACAATTGCAACAATTTCATCATCCATTACTTGTCTCCATTTTGAGTCTTTAATGGCTTCTTTAAAATTGGTGGGATCACAATATGAAAATAGAGTAAAATGAGTTAATCCTTAGATTGGTCAATTTCAATTACCTCATAATCTATCATCCATGCAGGTTTTCTTCTAACACGTTGGGGTCTCTCCTCTACTTGTGTAGGGGTTGAAGTTGGTGATTAATTATAAGTTGGTGGAATCAATGGTTGTTCAAACTCCTCTGGTTGCTAAGTTTCTTTGATCAACCACCATTCTGTTGATTTATTTGCGGAAAATTAGTTATAATTACAATATAATTTATGATTATTTAATTGTAATTCTACCTAATTTTCCTTATTTTTGTAGGAATGGTCACACAAGATAAGAATCCGAAAATAGGCAAGTTTTGGACTAAACAGAGGGTAAAAGAAACATAAAAAGATAATACATTTAATGCGACAATGACATGTCAGCCCTACGGTGCTAGAAGATTACGTAGATTGGTCGCGACGGCTAAGGAAGTGGCTAAGTCAAGCCCGATCCACCACATTGAAACCCTAATCCACGCCTATAAAAGGGAGACTCTACTACATCATATGAAATCACCCTAGGCTCCAAAGGCCACACCATTCTCTGGGGCGTAGGCTTATCATTACCCCGGAGACACACCATTCCATTCTCACCACTTTTAGTATCCTCGATATCCCTCCATAGGATTTGGAGACAGAAGCTCTTCCACAGTACGAGTTGCAACGTCCTATTGTTAGCTTTGCTAACATTACGGTTTTGTCATTCTTTTTTTTTAAATTATGATTATGGATTGTTTGTCTTATTTTTCGATGTGTAACTAATCCCCAAACCATGAGGCTTTGGTGAAACTTATAATGTAACCAATTGAACCTCTTTTCCTTTTTATGAATAATTGCGTATTTCTATTCAATTGTGTTTTCCTTATTATGCATAATTAATTAATGAGAATTAATTTCTAAGTTAATTAGGGGATAGGCGATCGTACCATTACCTAATTAACGGAACTATAAGGTAAACTGAATCTAAGGGTTTTGGAGGATCAATCGGAATCCTTGATTTCTAATCAGTTATTAATTTAACAAATCCGCATGTTCTTTATGCTTCTCTTAATTATATACCTTGCATGATCATTGGGGGTAGTAACTTGAGGGAAAGAATATTGCTATTGCATGATCATTGGGTAGTAATAGAATTAGAACGGATGGTTAGCAATTGACTTAAATCATTGATAAGGGAATTAGGATGAAATTGGGTAAAGTTACAAGGGAAACCAAAGTCTCGTGTCTTTTCATAATTGAACTCGTATTTGTGCTCTTTTGTCTTTAAATTTCTTACTCTCATTTTGTTCTTTTTTTTTTTTGCATTCACTTTAAATCTTTCTAAACAACTCTTTTTTAGTGAGCTCAAAAATTAGGATTTAATATTTTTTTAAGATTGTTAAATAGCCTCTGTGGGAACGATATTAAGGGTTTTAAATACCCCTTTCTACACCGACGGGTGCACTTGCCCGTGGGTAAAACTTTGTACGCACAGTAAACGCACAACATTCTTCTTCAAGATTTGCTGGAATGTGATGTTGAACATTTTTTTCATTCCAAAACCAAATAACATCTTCATCAAAAATGACATCACGATTAATAACAATTTTCTTGGTGACAGGATTATACAACTTATAATCTTTTGATTTATCACTAACATCGAGAAAAATACATTTCTCTCCTTTATCATCTAGCTTCATCATTTTCTCATCTGGAATATGGGCATAGGCTATACTCCCAAAGACTCTAAAATGAGCAACACTCGGTTTCTGTCCACTCCATGCTTCTTCTAGAGTCATATTTTGAATAGAAAATGTAGGACTTTTGTTCAATATATAAATGTTCCAAGTAACAGTTTATGGCCAAAACCTTTTTGGGAGACCACTTTTGTTAACATGCTTCATACCATGTTGAGAATTGTATGATTCTTTCGCTCACTTGTACCATTTTGTTGAAGTGTGTCTTCTGTTCAATATAAGAATGCTCCACATAACAACTTTTGGCCAAAACATTTTTGGAAGACCACTCTTTGTTAACATGCTTCACACCATGTTGAGAATTGTACGATTTTTTTTTTCGCTCACTTACATTATTCTGTTGAGGTGTGTATGCTGCTGTAAATTTCCTCTTGACTCCATTGTCTTCACAAAAATCTGCAAATTCTTGTGAGTTGTATTCTCCCTCATGATCAGTACGAAGGGCTTTTATTGGACTACCAATTTCTTTCTCAACGAGCACTTTAAAGCTTTTAAAAATGAAATATGCTTTAGATTTTTCTTGCAAAAAATACACCCATGTTTTTCGACTAAAGTCGTCGATAAAGGTTATAAAATACCTTTTACCACCATTGGAATTTGGTATCATTGGTCCACAGAGATCTGAATGAACCAGTTCCAACACCTTCTTTGCTCTCCATGACCTGCTTTTTTGGGAATGGATTACGATGTTGTTTACTAACAACATTGTCTGTGCAAATTTTAGAAGGAGTTGAAATTTGAAGAAGGTCAAGCACCATGTTCCTTTGATCGAGGGTTCTTAATCCACCAAAGTTCATGTGTCCATACCGAAAGTGCCACAACCACGCAACGTCCTTCAATTTTGTTGAAAGACATGCATGGTTAATATTGTGGAGGTAGAGAAGAAATATTCTGTTACTAGTCATCTTAACTTGAGCAATTAATCCCAATTTGGCATCTTGAATTCTGCATAATCCATTTCATGGAAATCTTATAGCCTTTCTCTTGTAATTGACCAATGCTCAAAATATTGGTTTTTAAATATAGAACGAAAAGGACATTGGAGATTATATGAGTATAATCTTTATTAGTTTGAATTATTACTTGCCCTTTTTCCTATTACTTCAATTTTGGAATTATTTCCAAACTTCATAGTATCTTGAAAATCTTCACCAAGGGTAGACAAAATGGACTTGTCTCCACACATATGATTACTGCAACTGGTGTCTAGATACCATAGGTTCTTGTTAGTTTTCTCCTTCATGTGACAAACCATCAACAATGATATCTCTTCTTTCTCCTCTTCTGCAAAGTTGGATGTTTCACTATGTATTTTGAATAAATTTGTTCAACATTCTGACTTATCATGACTGTACTAGTGGCACCTGTAACATTCAATTTTGGACTTTGAGTTGTAGCCAACCGATCCCCTTCCTTTTCCATTGGGATGATTTTCTTGGTGTTGATTGTGTTGACTTCCATGATTGTTATTTCCTTGACTTCTTCCTCTGCATCTTCCATTACCTCTACCACCACCTTGTCTTTCAATTTGATTTTTTGAATTTGAAGCTTTTAGTGCTATCTCCTCTTTTTCTTGTTGGTTGATTTTTTGTTCATGAATCAACAATGAACTTTGTAATTCATCAATTGAAAATGTATCAATATCATGAGATTCTTCTATGGAACAAACCACAAAATTAAATTTTGGCATCACGAAGAACCTTTTCAAAAATCGTAACTTCCCCTGACTTGTCCCTGTGGGTATGCATTTTGTTGACTACTGTCATCAATCGTGAAAAATAATCTATTATTGATTTTCCAGATTTCATTTGAAAAGTTTCGAACTCCAAACGAAAGGCTTGAAACTGTTGTCATTTTGCCCTTGTTGAACCTTGATACCTCTTTTTCATAAAGTTCCATATTTACTTAGAAATATCTTTAAAAGAATAGTTTCCAAAATTGAGCGATCAATTGCTTAAAAGAGATAATTTTTTGCCTTAAGATCTTTGAGCCGCTTTCCTTGTAATTCAATTCTATGTGCATCACTTATTATCATGTCATTTGCACATTCAAAAAATCCATCGAACATAACTTGCCAGTACTCTTTGGATATAAAAAAATTTTTCATTAGCATACTCCAATGATCATAGTGAGATCATCGAAGTAAGGAATGGATCACTGTACAAAGTTTTCTAAAATCATATCAATTATCATGTTACTCATACAATTTTTTTCTCTCAGCTCTGATACCACTGTTGGTAATGAGACAAACAGAATGAGCTACTATGATTGTTTTATTCAATTTACAACAATTGGATTGCTTAACTAGAGTTTCTTCTAACAGTAAAAAAATGATAAACCTATTAAATCCTACTTTTACTCCACTACTCAGCAGATCCACCATTATGTAGAATTACTTAACATGTTATAACCACTTTGCATATGCATATCAAAATTGCTAAAGACTCGAAAAACTTAATAATAACAGTCAACATTATATATAAAATATATTTTATAACTTGTTTTATATTTAAAAAATAAAATTTAAAAATATAAATAAAAATTATTAAAATTAAGATATAATATATTTAACAATATTTTTTTTAAAAGTAAAATTTATTATTAAATATATTTTATTTATAATAAAAGCATAACTTTATTAAATACATAAAAAACATAATTTTATTTTTTATAGTGGCTATCTAATAGTTATATAAAATGTATAAAATTATATATTTTATGCATGTTTGAAACGTATGATTTTATATATTTTATGCAATTGTCACTCAACAAATATAAAATGTATAATTTTAAGTGTTTTATTTATAATTAAAATGTATAAAATTATGTATTCTTTACTTACTAATTGGTGGTACATAAAATGCATATTTATCATTTGAATTTTATTTTTTTAAAATATAATGTTAAATGTGTAAATATCTTGTGGAAACATTTTTTACTAGAATAAGAGTAAAAGTTGTAGCTGTTGCTGGTTTTAAAAAAGAGTTTGATAACAAATTTATTACTAATTTATTTAACTTTTGGGAATACATGGCTGACCTAATAAAAAAATCTTTCATAAATCCCTAAATTTTATGGCTATTATGGAAATGGGACGCACCTCCACCAAAGTCTAATAATTGATTTGGTGCATCTAGAATTTAGACAAAAGTTATTTTATCTATCCAAAATTGGTAAATACTTTTTAAATAACATTATTTTAAAAATAAGTTTGAATTTTAAACTCAGGTGATAAAAGGCCGATGAAACAATTCAGATCCGATTAAGCCGGAGCATCACTAATTAATAAAAGTAACAGGATATTTCATGAGCAAGTACATTGACATTTGATTTAAATTATCTTTCAAGAAAAAGTGTTGTTAAGATATATTTTTAAAATTTTAATAATATTCAATGATAATTTTTAGTCTTTGTTTTAGAAAAAAGTATTATTAATCTGTACCGTTAGATTTTTAAAAAAAAAATAAACATAAAAATATTAAAAATACTATTAAGATATATTAAAATTATAGTGATAATATATTCATAATTTTTTGTTTTAACTTTTTAGAACATTAGTTAATATTTTTAAAAAAAGATATCTTAAAAAACGTTTAACTATATTTTCAATTAATAGATGTAGTATAAAGAAACTAGCATGTATTATCTGAAGTTTTTTTTTATAAATTAAATTGTAGTAATATTTATAATGATATCCTATATTTATATGTTAAGAATAGGGATGAAAATGAATAAAATTATTAAATAAAAGTTTATGATTTGATTTATTTAAAGTTTAATTTAATTTAACTTGTTTAATAAATAGATAAATTTATAATTAAATAATAAATTTAAATGTATAAAAAATATGCTTAATCAATTTAAATGTTTATTTATTTTTATATATTATATATTTATTATATTTATTTTAATATATTATATTTATATATGTTTTAAATTTATTTAATAATATTTTTTATTTTATAAATTTTAAACTTACAAATTTTTATAATCAATAATTTATATAGATTTTAAGTTTATTTATTAACTTTTTTTTTAAAATGTAAATTTTTTAACAAACATATCTTATAAATTTTAGATTGTATCAGATATTTATAAAAAATAATTTAACAGGTAATAAATTTAGACCTTAAAATAAAATTTTTAAATAAATTAAATTTAAACATTTAAAATCTAATTCAGTTTTATCTATTTTTATTTTTATTTAATAATTAATGTTTTTATTTTTAAATATAAAATAAATATTTTTATAAAAATATGTAACTTCAATTAATTTATATATATATATATCTTAAAATATTTAACAATTTAAATTTACTTTTAAAAAAAATAATTCAAATCAATTTAAATTTAAATAATCGCTAAAGTAAAAAAGTATTATATAAAATTATGTTTAAATACTATGCTGCATTGGTTGTGGATCCAATCTGTAAATTCTGCGTTCAGATCAATATTAACACTAATTGAGTACATGTTCCATCATTGCCCATACTATAGGGGGCAACCCGGTCCTGAGACAATGACTAAACTGCTAGCTCCTCCTCGTTGCATCTACCACACAAATTTGAAACTACCATACGTTCCATCATTCACGCGCTAATTCATATATATATATATATATATATATATATATATATATATATATATATATATATATATATATATATATATATATATATATATATATATATATAAAAGGTGGTTTCTTTTTTTTTTTTTTTTTTTATCTTTATAAATAACATATCCAACTTAATATTATTCTGACATGTATACTAATGCATTTATCAAGGTTAACATCTATTTTATTTGTATATATGTTCTTTATTATAAAAAGTGTATATTAATCCTTATATTTATTTTTATATATATATATTTTTATAAATTTTTATTATATTTTTAATCTTTAAATTATTTAAATATTTTTTTAATATCAGAAGTACCTGTGGTCCTTCTTTTATTTAAATTCCACTATCATAATCAAGGATTCAAAGTTCAAACATTAAACAAAAACAAAGAGTTGCATTTGTGAACTATAATTTTAAGACAAATCATTCACGCGGTAATTCATATATGCTAATTGATATAATATGATAGTGAAGATCAAGGTTGATTGAAAAAGTCTCCGGCCAAAGTACCCCCAATCTAAAATTCTGAAATTTCGGGAACGGTGGAGAGAAACGATTCAAACTTACGAAAAAACATGTAGAAACGCTCTTTGGAGTATTTATCTGGAACTTGAAATTTAGCAGTGGTGATGATGGATTTATTGTTGGACTTGAAAACGAAACAAAGGAATTTCTGAAAGTAGCGAGAGATGTTGAAGTGTTTTTTGGAAGAAGGTGGATGTAGCTCTAACAGCACCTCAAGTTCTGGTAATAGACGTTCGGATAAATGAGACACGGAAAGGATTTTAGGGGAATTGCTGCAATTTGGTATAGCTGAGTCACATTTTAAAAGCTTGTTTGGGGCTCCGCCAGTAATAACCTTGGCGATACAAGGAGAACGAGTTTTACTTTGAAATCCTTCAACTGGTTTAGAAGCTCGCTCTGGTTTCGTTTCCGTTTAATTCAAAAACTATCCGGAAGGACTAGTATGTAATTTTTAATCCATTAAAACAAATATAATATAAATAAGGTAGATGTTTACCTTAATGAATGTATTAGTACGTATGTCGGATTAATATTGGTTTGAATACGCTAGTTTGAAATTTACAAAGTACGAAGAAACTACCTTTTTATATTGCTAAATCTAAGTAATGATAAAATTATACATTACTGTTGAATATGATAATGATTGGTCCCAGTGCGCGAGTGGTGCCACACGCCCACACCAACTCCCTTTGGGACCCTTATTATTGATTTATATTGAAGTGCAACCATATGCATCAGACCAGAGTAGATCCTTACCCAAAAAAGAAAGAAAATGGCTGAGAGTAGAATTCATGTGATGATGCTTCCATGGTCAGCCTTTGGTCACTTGATACCATTCTTCAAACTTTCCATTGCTTTGGCCAAAGCTGGTGTTCGTGTCTCCTACATATCCACTCCCAGAAACATTCAAAGGCTTCCTAAACTTCCTTCCAATTTAGCTCCTTTGGTTCATTTTGTGCAACTTCCTTTGCCATCCTTCGACAAAGAGCTGTTGCCAGATGGTGCTGAGGCCACTTTGGACGTTCCATTTGAAAAAGTTGAATACTTAAAAGTGGCATACGACAAGCTGCAACATGGTGTGAGGCAATTAGTGGCCAATGAGTTACCAGATTGGATAATTTGTGATTTTAATCAGCACTGGATGGGAGAGATTTCCCAAGAGTTTCAGGTAAAGTTAATCCGCTATTCTGTTTTATCTGCTGTTGGAAATACATTCATGGTACCACCAAGTACTAGGAAAGGTCCATTATTGCCAGAAAGTCTAACAGTTCCACCAGAATGGGTGACATTTCCAACATCAGTGGCTTTTAAGAGAAATGAAGCTATTGCTTTTTGTGCTGCTGCCGACCAGGTGAATGCCTCTGGGATAACCGACTTTGAAAGGCTTGACAAGGTAGTTGCTGCCTCTAAAGCAGTATTGTTTCGTAGTTTATATGAGATAGATGGTGAATATCTGAGTGTATACCAAAAACTAGTTGGGAAGCCTGTGATTCCCATAGGTTTCTTGCCTGCAGAGATCCCAGACAGAGAGATAGGAGCTGTGGAAGGGTCTTGTGGTAATAAGATATTTGAATGGCTTGATAAGCAAGCACCAAAATCAGTTGTTTTTGTGGTGTTTGGCAGTGAGTGCGAACTGAGCAAGGATCAAGTTTTTGAGCTAGCTTTTGGACTTGAGGAATCTGAGTTGCCATTTTTATGGGCTCTGAGAAAGCCCAGATGGGCAAGTAATGATGAAGATTCTCTACCTGTTGGTTTTAGTGAAAGGATATCTGAGAGAGGATTTGTTTGTATGGAATGGGTACCACAACTTGAAATATTGGCACATCCATCTATTGGGGTGTCTTTCACTCACTCTGGGTGGAGCTCTGTTGTAGAGACTCTTCAATTTGGGCACAACCTTGTTGTATTACCCTTCAATATTGATCAACCTCTTATTGCAAGGTTTTTGGTGGAGAAGGGTCTGGCCATAGAAGTGAATAGAGATGAGAATGGGTCATTTACTAGAAATGACATTGCCACTTCCCTTAGACAGGCAATGGTATCGGAGGAAGCAGAGAAGCTCAGAATTAAAACAAGAGAAGTTGCTGCAATTGCAGGAAACCTGAAGCTGCACCAGGATCACTACATAGGAGCATTTGTTCAGTTTCTTAGGGATGGAATCTGGAAACAGACATGAAGTTCTAGAGTTTGCAGAAATAATTTAAATAATCATGTATGAAAATGTATGAGTGTTTTCGAGTAGTGAGTGAACTTTTCGGTTAGTAATTTCATTTACGTGGATCTTTACTTCTTATATCGCCCCAAATCATATTTCATATATCTCTCTTTTTTCATGTGTGAAAGATGATTTTAACTTTACATGTGCAGTAATTTTTCTTTTATCTCTATTCTTTTTTAAATTATTTTCTATCTTTTATCTTTCTTTTTCTTGTATCTCACAAGGAAGTAATGATGTTTGAGCCACAAAGATGTGATTGATTTTGAAAGGGTGGATGCAATATGAAAGGAAAGCTATAAGTCTTAAGTGATGGGCTAAAAATATTTTTTATTTTTATTTTCATATTTAAAAGAAAAAGAAAATATACTTTTTTTACCTTATTTTCTGTCTATAAAAATGAAAATAATAAAAATATATTTGGTTTATTCATTTTCAATAAATAAATTTATAACAAAATTATATAAAGTAAAAAAATAAATTTTAAAATTATATTTTTATATATTGATGAATATTTATCAATAAAATAATTATGTAAATTTATTATATTTTTTATTAGTTTTTCTATATAATTTAATTTTAAAATTATTTAAAATTTAATTTTTAATTTTAAAATATTATTTTTTAATATATTTTTATATATTAAAATAAAATCAGCCCTCTTATAATAAATTATCTTCTATTATAAAAATAAAATTATGATTTTTAATAAAATTATTATACTTGACATAATATTCATATCATTTGTAACATGAAAAATTCATTTATTTTAATATAAAAATTAATAAAATATAATTGTTAATTATCTAAAGCTTCTTAAAATTTAGGATAATTTTTGCACATTTAAATTGCAATAATTTTTTTAACTTGTCACATTTTAAATATTTGAATATTTTAAAAAACTTTATCTTGTTTATTGTTTTAAAAGTTTTTTATGATTTACACTTAAGTTATTTTTAAGAAATTTAAAAAAATTTATTTATATTATGTTACAATCTAATAAAATTATATATAATGTAACAAACATTAGAAATTAGTTTGTTTTAGAATCAAACAATCAAATAGTTTGGCATCATTTTTAAAATTGAAAACCTTGTCTTTAATATTCAAAACATCTCTTAGCTACATTTTTTGATAAAAGTGTTTATAATTGAATAATTATTCTTTTTTTATGGTTGTTTATATTTTCTTTTAGAATGGGGTAACATAATCAGCCATAAAATTTAAAGTCAACGACATAAAATTGATCTGTTAATAACTAAAGAATAAATCTAATAACTTATAAAAGTTACTAAAATTTATTATTAGAAAAAAAAAAAAACATACCTTTGTGACAAATTATTTTCAAGGGTTAAAGTATCTAAAAATACTTTTGAATTATTTGTTGTTCATTCCCATCCAAAATAAACATACGTATATAATATATCAAAATCATAAATTTTAAATGTATTTTTTGTTATCAATATTTTTCTTTCATAAAAGGAATTTTATTTAAATGCAAGAACATGATCAAATACATGTATAACATTCGTAACATCAATGAAATTTTACATTTAGAATATGAATAGTAATTTAAAATAAAAATAATAATAAAGCATTTATTAAAAAATTACACATATAAACATTTACTTTAAAATAAGAAAAGTATTTTTAGTTTGCTGTTATACGAGGATGGATAGTCTCTTAATTTGTTGGTCAAATAACCCTTCTACTTAACTTGCATACTACTCTTAAATATATTTTAAACTATTTGCTTATAGTACAGAGGAAATGTTGAAAACATTTAGTAACAACTCAATGATCAATATTATGACATATGATAAAAATCATTGCTAGTTTTTCCTCTACGTTTCTATTTTTACCATCTCTTAATTTTTTAATATATTTTAATATATCATATAAATTCATGAAACATTCTGAAATTCTAAAACCATCTAACTATGTGACCAACCAAAAATTCTAGACTACATAGTTTTCTAATCAATATAGGAGTTCTACACAGTGTTCTACTAATAAATATTAATTCATACCTCTTGATCAATGGAAATATAAAGAGTTTGGTGGAAAATTTGTTCATGACTTATTTAATTTTCTCAAATACGGTCTTGACTTAAAAAATATTCTATGTTAGTCCCTAACTTCTATTGTCATCATATAAATAAGTCCTTGGATTCAGTTTTTGTTAATAGACCGTAGAATTGGTACATTAAGTGTTAATTAGAATATTGTTTAACTTCAAAATGACATCATTTTACCATTTAAAAAATGTTTGGAGGTACCTAAACAATGTCATCTTATCTTTCTTCTTCCTCTAGCTTCTCTATGAGCAATATGTATGACTTTATTTGCTGTCATCTCCATAAACATCGATATCTTGAATTGTTGAAAATTGGGCAATAACCATATATATACTATACGATTTATCTGGTCCATAAAAAACTTCTTTCCAGATCTTTATTTCAATAATTCCAAAAATATATTGAAACTTAAAGATAGTGAAAAGAAAAGTTGGAGTATTCATGCTGACTTAAGAGATTATGTTGGTAATTGATAAATCACTATTGTGTTGATTTATCTGCGAAAATTTAATTATAATTACAATATAATTTATGATTATTTAATTGCAATCCTACCTAATTTTTCTTATTTTTGCAGGAATGGTCATGCAAGCAAAGAATTCGAAAATAGACAAGTTTTGGACTAAAAAAAGGTAAAAGAAGTATAAAAAGATAATACATCTCATGCGGCAATGACAAGTTAGCCCTACGGTGCTGCAAGATTATGTAGAATGGTTGCGACGGCTAAGGAAACGACTAGGTTAAGTCTAGTCCACCATATTAAAACCCTGATCCACGCCTATAAAAGGGAGGCTCTACTATACCACATCACACCACCCTAGGCTCCAAAGGCCACACCACTCTCCGGGGTATATGCCTGTCACTACTACGGAGACACATCACTCTCATACCCATTCCATTTTTATCTCTCTTTCGGTATCCTCCTGTATGATCTTAGAATCAGAAGCTCTTTCACAGTTTGACTTGCAATATCCTATTGCCAGCCTTGATGACACTACAGTTTTGTCATTCTTTTCTAGAATTAGGATTATGGATTGTTTGATAAGATTAGTATGTTTTTGTTTTTCTTAACTAACTCCTAAATCACAGGGCTTTAGTGAAACATGATGTAACTAATTGAATCTCTTTTCCTTTGTATGAATGATGCAGTATTTCTATTCAACTGTATTTTCTTTATTATGCATAATTAATTAATAAAAATTAATTTCTAAGTTAATTGGGGGATAGACGATCGTACCATTGCCTAATTAACGAAATTATAATGTAAACTGAATCTAAGGGTTTTGGAGGATAAATTAGAATCCTTGATTTTTAATCAGTTATTAATTTAACAAGTCCGTATGTTCTTTATGTTTGTCTTAAGTATATACCTTACATAATCATTAGGGGTAGTAACTTAAGGAAAAGAATATTGTAATTGCATGATCATTGGATAATAATAGAATGAGAACAGATGGTTAGCAATTGACTCAAATCATTCGTAAGAGAGTTGGGGTGAAATTGGATAAAGTTATAAGAAAAACCAAAGTTCCGTGTCTTTCTATATTTGAACTCGTATTTGTGTCCTTTTATCTTTAAATCTTTTACTCTCGTTAAATGTTTCTAAACAAACTCTTTTCTAGTAAGCTCAAAAGTTAAGATTTAATCATTCTTTAAGATTGTTGAAATAGTCTATGTGGGAATGATATTAAGTGTTTTAAACACCCCTTTCTGCATTAATGGATGCACTTGCTCGTGGGTAAAACTTTATACGCACAATAAACACACAACATTAATATTTCAAAAAGAACTAAGTCTCACATTACTTGGCAAAGGTTCCCTTTTAGGCTTTATATATTAGGACATACCTTGGGCTTGTAGACAAGCAAGAAAGGAATGTGCCTTCACGCACATGAGCTTGAACCAATTTAATTAAAATCGGCAAAATTCCCCTTGTGCGCAATAATGTGAACTACAAACTTTTTGATAATCATCTACAAAACCTAAAAATATTTGCTTACCTGAAAAACTCTATTTGAAGGGTTTAATTTTTCCATTACCGTTGATTGCATATTATTAACCATAATTGAGTTTTATTATAAAACTAACCGGCTATATTCATTTTGATTTAAATCGTACATTATTGTCATTATACCGTATTAATCCTTTTTAATTATCTGATTTAAAAACCGTTTGTTACACTATTATTTCTGATAAACCTATTTTAATTTTATTTAATTTTGCTTCAAATTTTAAATTTAAATTTAAATTTTAAATCGACTTAATTATTTTTTAATGTATTTTATTACTATATATTAGCTTTCAAAGATTGTCTGAAATGCTTCTCCTATATAAAGGAGGCACAACTTACCTTTTTGAAACACACATCAGCAGCATTTTTCTCTCTAAAATTATTCTTTTCTCTTCTTTGCTAGTTCTACTTTTGCTTCTATTTGTAGACAGTTTTGTTGAATCCTTGGAAATACCGCAACAAAGGGCATATATCCTTGAGGACAGTACCATTACATGCCTCAAACCACTATTTTATCAACAAATTATAGACCAAAAAAATGAAATTTTATCTCAAATATGGAGAAAGTACTTTGGAGATGGATTTGAAATATTTTAAAAAATGTTAGAACTAATTTGCATGATTTTTAAAATCTTGAGGACTCATTTGCATGATTTTAAAAATGTTTGGAGTGCCTAAACGATGTTGTTTTATATTTCTTATTTCTCTCACTTCTCCATTTCATAGAGGTAGGGAAAAATAACTCTCTATACTATCACATCCGCATAAAAAACTGTGGTGAATATCATAAGATCCATTGAATCAATATATGATAAATTATCAATTTTATCATTATGTCACCACCAATTCCCTTTTCACATTTGTTTTTCTCTTTTAAAAACCTTATGCAACCCTTTAAGATTGGTGTATGCAAGGCTAGTGTAGACACTAAACATTGGACATGGTAGCTCATATATGCAAGGTTTGTTGATACGTATAGAAATAAAAGAGAGGATTTTGAGAGAAAAGCCTTTGCATTCTCTTTTATTTTGTCTTTGTCTTTCTTATTCATTTATTATTGGTTGGGTCTCTTTCACGAGTGAAGGTGAGTAAGGAGAGCTATACATTTTGCTCATGGAGAAGTTAGAGAAAGAAAAGATAGAATGATGTTGTTTAAACATCCCAAACATTTTTAAATGATAAAATGACATCGTTTTAAGATCAAATGACATTGTAGATTGCACTTAACGTGTTAGCTTAGTTGTCAATTAACAGAAATTGAGCTTAAGAACTTATTTGCAGGATAGCGATAGAAGTTAGAGACTAACGGAAGAATTTTTTAAGCTAGTGACATATTTGAAGAAACTAAATAAATCAGAGACGAATTTTCCACCAAACTCAAAATATAAATAAATCTCTCAAATTATCTTCATCATCATTTGAGTCGGTGATACTTTCATGAAGGACATGTTGACCTACTTATATAAAACTAATTAATAATGAAATCTTTAAAATATATATTTAAATTACGCATTGAGATTTAAAACATAACACATTAACTAAATACATGAAATCACACATAATAAAATTCAGAAGTAGAAAAATTGAATAAAGTACACTATTTAAAAGTAACCATAGTAAAAAATTTAAATAAATTCTTTTAAGAATTCTTTAGAGATACTAGTCAATCGTGTTTTCTAAGAG
Source organism: Canavalia ensiformis (assembly GCA_026541065.1). Lineage (NCBI taxonomy): Eukaryota > Viridiplantae > Streptophyta > Magnoliopsida > Fabales > Fabaceae > Canavalia > Canavalia ensiformis. Next base: position 198,645 of record JAMKYM010000029.1, on the reverse strand, counting down.
AAGACATCTTGATAAATATTTGTCTCCAATCTTTGTTGGTAAACTTTTCAAGTGTTTTGTTATAAATTTTACTTAAAATATCTTTCACGAAATGTAGCAATATCATGCATTTATTTGTAGAATAAAGATCACTCATTGAACTAGTAGCTTGGTTTGCTTGTGGCTTATATCGCTCTGTTTTAGCTTTTGATGTTTGTTCATTATTTCATTCCATTAGATCAAAGTTGCATCTAGTTTATCAAATCAAGAATTCTTTGTCTCTTTGATTCTCTTTTGAAAATCCAATACGTTTCCTTTTCTTGTCAATATTATTCAAACCATTCTCATCAACATCAATTATCTCAGAACCAATATGCAAAACCTTTGAAAAAAAAAAAAACTTTCCCTGTTTCTAACTCTTTATCAAAAGTTGGTGATTTTTGAGTAGAAGCTTAACTTAGTTTACCAATTTTCGTACTAAAATTGAATATTTCTCCAAAAATATCATAGTATACTCAAATCCATTTTTCTTAAACTTTTGTAGAACTTTTCTTTTTAACTCAAATCCATTACTATATACACTTATGATATCATTTAAAATAATAAATTTACTTACTAAAGATAAACCTACTCATACTTCTTTAAGAGCATTCATTTTGTTAGATTTAGAATCTAATGCCATTCTAGAACAAGTTAACAAAGTTAAAAATTCAAGATGATAAAGATATAAATGATTGAATTTTCTCTTTAATCTATTTGCACCATAATTTTTTTTTTCAATTATTTCTATTAATTTAGTATTTGTTTCTTCTTATCCTATATATTGAATGTTAATTTTTGTAGTTGTCTTTTCTTCCCTTGATCATAAATAATATTGATAAAAGTTTTTTTATTTTTAATTGAACCATCCATGTTGTTTCTTGTATCATTTTTTTTTTCATATTTTACTAACAACTTATAATAATTTTTTTTAATTAGAAAAAACTTAAAAATAAATTAACAGTAAAAGATTAAATATCAAAACTACACTACTACAATTATAAAATATAAATATAAACATAAACAACTATACAATCATGTTGTTACAAAAGATAAAAAGAATGAACTTAAAATATGTAGATATTAAAATAAAATATATCAAAAAAAATTAGTTGGACAATCATTAAAATTAAGAGCTTATACATAAAAAAAATAAAATTGAAATATGTAGCTTTTTCATTTTGAAAGTTATGATTTTTTTATCATTAAAATTTTTCGGACAATTCATAAAAAATAAAATTTGTAACTTATCAAAACTAGATGGGCAGAATTTATCAACTGTAAAAGTAGTAGCAATGTGCCCTCCATATTGTCATTATTTAACGCAAGTTAAGTTCTCTAATTTATCTTCCTTTGTTTTGACTTTAGTTTTTTTTCCAATATGTTTCAAAACTAAATAAAAATTAGAGAGCAATCATCGTGATCATATTCTTTAAAAATAATGCGCTTAGATAGTGATGTATGTTTTGCATATAATCAGACTCAGGTCCAATTAGGGTTATAACTTAAATTCATATTAAATGCAGAAATTTCGGCCATCAACGCATCCTATTCTCAAATTATTTGCTTTGCTTAAACTGAAGAACTTGCGACAACATTTATCATAGTAAAAGGAAAGAAAAGTTAAACAACCAAAATCCTATTCTTAAGTAACTTGGAAATGATTACGACTATAGATTCTTCATCATTGTCAATTTCAGGCATGGGATCAACATGTGTTTTATCTATTCTCGTAATACAAAATCATTGGAAGGATAGATAATAACTCTTAAAGGTCAAACATAAGATCACCATCAATGCTTTACAGAGAAAATTTATAGCTTAAGAATATTATTTCAAAAGCAACAAAAAAAAAAAGAGTTCAATAAATTATACTATTGGATACGTTAAGCAATATATTAATCAGGCTTGAAAGACTCATTCCTTCAAGAAACAAACCCATTTGATCAAAATTTTAAATTATCTCTCTTTTCTGATATTTTTGTATTATTATTATTTATTTATTTTATTATTATTATTATTATTATTATTATATAGATATATATTAATTATATAATATGCATTTTTTTCTATATTTTTTTTATCATATAACTTAGTTTTATTATACCTTTTCTTCTTTATCATATATTTTTGAAAATCAAACAACTAACTAATAAAGTATTTATATAGAATCCATGTGTGTTGGTGAAAAAATATATACAGAGAACAAAACATGAAGGAAGGAAATTAAAATGAAGAGCACAAGAAGAGATATCGAAAAAGAGGTTAGAGATATGTTGTGTGATTAAAGAGCTTTATGCGATGGTGATAGTTAAACATAAAAAAAATCATGAATCTGTCTTTATACCTATTAAGTTTTTTTTTCTTTATTTTTGGTCATGTAACATATTCTATTTCTCTTATTCATGCCACAATTTTGCTTATTGTAAAAAATACCTATGACATATTTGAAAAATTATTAAGAAAATACAACATTTTCAACCATCAATAACATACCTAGAAAATCACATAAAACATAGAAGTTAGAATTGTAGATTACATCAATTGGGAGATCAACAGAAAAAGAAAAAAGGAAACTTAAAAAAAATCTCATGTTGCATAATACAACCGTTTGAAAGACAATCCTGTGCTGCACACATGAGAAAAACGAAAAAAAAAATGCAATCAAATTTATAACAGAACCATAACGGAAGTTATGTTTAAGGGACTGGTTTCACATCTTTGGAAAACACAAATAAGGAAGGGATGAATCAATTTTAAAGATAATTACAAAATTTTCCACCGCACTTCACTAGTTTCATTTTCAAAAATTTGACAAAAAATGAAAAAAATAACATTTAATACATTTTTAGTTTTGAACAAATGTTAGAAAAAATTTTGGTCAAAACATTTTTTATTACTTAACCAAACATATTTTTAACATTATTTTTATTTTCTTTAAAAATAAAAATGAAAAGATAATAAAATAAAGAAACACTTCTAACCAGCATATCATATGCACACTTAGGAGGTTGGATGACTTTTTTTATCCAATAGAGTAGTATTTTTAAAAAAGTTTCTTAAATGAGATAATTTTAAAATAAATTTTTTGTTTAATGTGTAATAAATGTTTATGACGTATTTTAAAATACGTTATGTAACATATAAATAAATGTATTATACATACCTTTTTAAGATATAAAATCCTCTGCTATCATTAGGATGTGTAATGTATTTAATTATATATTACATAATATTGTGTAGTACCTAATTAAATGCGTTATACGTTAGAATTTTTAAATTTAAACTTGTGACATATTAAAAAATGGGTTATACAGTGTAACATTATTTTATGTATTACACATGTCATAAATGTGTAATGCATAACGTAATATGTTACACTATCTAATCTATTTTTTAATAAGTTACAAATTAAAAAAAATGTTAGAAACTATTATAAATTATATGTAGATTTAAAAAAGGTCTTGCATATCTTTCTACTTTTAAAAAAGTTCTAAAACTTGTTGTACTATATCTGTTGTTGTCTAAGTACTTTGCTCTTTGGATGAGTAACTTAACTTCAAATAAAAATGGTTAATAATAAATTACATTAATGTAATCTAAATCTTAAGTTAGACATAAACATATATTTTGTATGATACAAGTTAGGTTAGAAATTAAAATTGTAGAAAAAATTAATTATTTATATTATTAATATGTTATTTTAATATATTGTTATTAGTTAAAAATTAAAATTTATGTGTACATAAAAATTTAGTAAGTTAAATTAAAATAAGTTAAAGCAAATAAGTTTAGATAAAATAAATAAATAATTTAATTTAAAAAAATTCTTAAAAGTTATTTCATAAAATTTTAGTGAATTATAGAGTTTAATAAATTTATGAAGATATGATTTGATTTAATTTAATTTAAGTTATGCAGATAATTAAGTTATCTAATTAATTAAATAAGTTAGTTTAAAATAAATAATTAATTTAGTTTAAAAAATTACTAAAAAATATTTCATAAAAATTATAAGAATATAATATAATATAATTTAGTTTAGTTTAAATTTTTAAATAATTATTAAATTAATTAGTTTGAATTTTTAATTAACTAAGTTACTTAAAAAAAATATTCCATAAAATTTTAGTGAATTATATAGTTTAATAAATTTATAAAGATGTCATTTAATTTAATTTAACTTATGTAGATAATTAAATTACTTAATTAATTAAAATTTTAATTAATTAAGTTTCTTTAAAAAGTATTTCTTAAAATTTTAGTGAGTTATAGAGTTTAATAAATTTATAAAGATATAATTTAATTTAATTTGATTTAAGTTATGTATGTAATTAAATTATTAAATTAATAAAAAAACTTAGTTTAAATTTTTAAATAATTAAGTTACGTTAAAAAAAATTGTAAAAAATATTTCATTGGTGAGTTATAGAGTTTAATAAATTTATAAAGATATAATTAATCTAGTTTAATTTAATTTATTTACAGTTTAGGGTTATTTAGTCAATTAAAGAAGTTAATAAGTGCGATTTTTTTATTTAAGTGACTTGATTGATATATAAATATGTTTTTTTAGTTATTTAGGCAAAATAACTTTGATATATGTATTTTAATGTGTAGGTAGTTAGTAATTATTATATATTATGTGGTATCAGGATGACATCTAAGTCTGTATGGATGATTAGATTAGGTTTTGATGATCCATCCTTTTTGACTCTCCAATGCGATAAAGAGATGATGGTTAGATAAGCTAAGTTATGGCACAAATGTGAAAATGTTCATATGATTCTAGTTCAAATTTTGGATTAAGTTAGACAATGAGGCTTTCTAGGTGTAGTTCCGCTACAGTTTATTCATTTTTATGCTTCATTTGTTGAAACATTAGTGGAGATGTGAAGGTTTGAGACCCACACATTTTATTTACTTTCTAGGGAGGTGACTATCTCATTATAGGATATTAGGATGTTGAAGGGATTGTCGGTTGATGATGTTCCTACTATTGGATCTACATCTTCATAAGCTTGACAACCTGTGGTTAAGAACCTATTAAGTATCTCACCTCCTGAGAGAGAGCTAGTTTGAGGATCTATGAAGATGTCTTGGTTGCTTCAACATTTTTGGATGTGCAGGATCATTTGGAGAGCGATCATCAACTATATTGTTTTACCCGAGCTTATATTCTTTAGTTGATAGGAGGAGTGTCGTTTTACAACCATTCGAGCTTGAGGGTTCCCTTAAGGTATCTCCCCATGATTGTCGACTTTGATAAGTGTAGTTAATATAACTGGGGATTGGTAATTTTAACATATCTTTAACGTGAACTGTACAGTTGTACAAATTACAATAAAAATAAGATTTGTGAATTTACTTTGTTGATACAAATGTGGGCTTGAGGACGATTTCCCAAGTTAACCATAATTGATCCAGGATACTCCGATCGCACTATTGTATATGGAGAGAGGTATGTGTTAAATTTATCATTTAGTTATTTGTATATTATTTTATGTAATCAATATTTGTTATTAATGATATATGTTAACATGTTTTTGCAGATGGAAGAGGGGATTGATTAGGGTTTCTAGGCAAGATATCTCATATTATGGACATGTTTTGGAATCCATGGGTCGAGATGAGATAACAAACAAAACTATGGTTCAAATTCTATATTATGTATGATTTAAACATCATTTTAAGTAATGTTTATAATTTTATAGATCACATGACAACTGTACAGACAAGTTATGAATGACTTTCCTAATGCTTGTGGGCAAGACATGTGGATATGGACAGTTATGATGCCATTGATATGCTTCAACATCTTGGAATGACACCAACCTGATCAATGGATGAGACAGTTAAGGATGTCCCAACATATCCTTGAAGGGCAAGACATATGAGAACTGGTCTCAAGTCTTCACTCCCTTATTGATGATTTGGAATAACAAACATCAACATATTTGTGTTGGTCTCCGATTTGATGAGTTATTAAGTTATAACTTAGACTATATAAGATGGTACACCAGATATAAAAGGAGATGAATCATAAAGGAATATATTATCAATAGATGAATGGTAAGTCATTAATTTACTTAACTTTTAGGGTTTATGTTTCAAATTTTTGTAACAATTTTCAATAATTTATTATTGTAGGACGATGAGTTAGAGTTTATTCAACACTTACTACTATACAAGCAACTATGGCATGAGAGTAAAGGTACTTTAATAATTAAAATTGTCCATATTAACATACACGTTCAGCTAAATTTATAGACCATTTGTTATTGTCTCATTGAGTAATTAAATTAAAAGCTTCTATTTTAAATTACGATAATTTTTTTATCATATTGTCTCATCTGCTGAGAAGAAGTTTCTTCTTAACTTTTCCTAATTGAATCCATTAATTTCTTGGAATATCATTTATCAGATTCAATCTCTATTTTGGCTGTAGCCTTCTTTGATCAAAATATTCAATCAAAATACTATATATGCATTTTACAAGAATCATTATGAAAAGATTATGTACCCATTTTAAAACTTTATTTACTATCTTTGTCCAATTTACTTTTATATAACTGTATTTTCTTCCATGTTCTTCCTATGTTAAATTTTATTTTATTTTTAATATAATATCAATCTATCTAGCAACATTAAAATTAGTTTCTTTAAACTTCACAAGTTTATAATCAAATACGATGTAACTTGTTATATATATATATATATATATAATTAGTTTTTTATTAAATTTATTTATATAAACAAAATAAATATACAAATTTATTTAAAGATATTTTGTGAGTAAATACATTTACATTTTGTTTAAATTAGCTTTGAAAAAAATGTTATTAAGATATATTTTAAAATTTTTAATAATATCATTCAATGATATTTTTTAATCTTTGCTTTAAAAAAAAGTCTTACCTTATAAGTACCTTTAAGATATTGAATAAAAAAGTAAAAATAAAAAAGTTTTAAAAAAAATATTAAGATATATTATAAATTATAGTGATTATATATTAATAATATTTTTAATAAAATATTTTACTTTAAGTTTATAAGATACTAGTTAATATCTTTATTAAAAAAACTATTTTTCAAAAAGATAGTTAACTATATTTTTAATTAATATTCATAACATAAACAAATTAGCATGTGTTATTAGAAAATTTAGTAACGATTTTTGGATGAAATAAATTATAGTGTTTATAATTAGACATGGCAATGTATCTGTATCCATTTTGTCCATCCCGCTTCGAGTTTGATAGAAAATAAAAAAATCTAAAAATTCGAGAACAGGTAATATTTGAATTTTGAAAGAAAGGGGAGGACGGATCTGATAACCGTCAATTTTTGCTTCCAACTTGTCATTCTTTTAAAATTATTAAAATATTTTTATTATTTTAAAATATTATATAAAATTAATAAGATTTAATAATAATAAATTATATAAATTTTAAAAAATATATAATAATTTAATAAATTATAAAAAAATTAAAATTAAAATATAAAAAGATAGCTTTAACCTCAAATAAAAATGGAGATTGAAGTTAATATTTTATACATCAGAAAAAAAAAATGAAAATGAAGAGGATGTCGAAAATAGAAAACGTGGAACCCGCCCTAATCCATGTCTATTTATAATGTCACTACCTGCCGTCTGTGAGAAAAGCTAGACTGTAACTCGTTTGTTTATGGTCTAGGAATCAATTTTCATATTTTTAATATAAAATATATATATTGCAGGCTTAAATGTTAATCTTGTTTCAACATGTAATATTTTTTTTAATTTAGTTATCATAGATAAAAAAATTGTAATTTACTTTATTTAGATATAAAGTATTAAGGTTAAATATATTTTAATTTTTTTAAAATTTTAATTTTAGTTATTCACTTTTAAAATGATTAGTTTTGTTTTTTATTTTTTAAATTAAATTATTTTTAATTTTTATAATAATTAATATTTAATACGTGACATTTGATACAGAAGAACTAAAACTATTCTGCTTTGAAAAATTGAAAGATAAAAACCGGTCACTTTAAAATATAAAATTAAAATCAAAATTTAAAAATTTAAAAAGAATTACAAGCAATATTTAACCTAAAAGTTGCTATGTTGATGTTGTGATTGAATTTGCCTATGTGAGTGACCAATGCATAATTATGTGACTGATCAATTTCCAATTAACAATTTGAAAAAAAGGTTCCAGCTTGGCACTCATGGTGTTTCTAAACCCTAACAGAGAAGAAGGGTCTACAACCCTTCTCATCATCTTGGATAGTGTTAGTGATAGAATTTGAAGCAAGTGAGATGAGCAATAGGAGTAGAACTACGATAATTAACATGGTTATGGAGGAAACAAAATTAGAACTCCTCTGTGGTTCTGCTATTCCCCGATTTAGTAATAATGAGTTTTTCCCTCATATAATATAGTAGTTAGTTTGGTTAGCTTTGTTCGGTCTTTTACTTTTTCTCACATTTTCCAAGTTTTGTTTAGCTTTGTTATTCTTTAGTTTAGTTTTGTTCCGTATCAGTTATTTTCTCTGGTCCTAGAAGCCAAGATCTGAATTAATTCAATGTAAGAGTTTCAAAATATATTTTTCTTTTTTTGTTATTACCGTTGTCTAGCTTCTCTCTTTCTTTTTCTTTATGTCATTATGTGTATTTATTGATTTCTATCATCATCCATTCCATGGCTTCTAGATGTTGACCATGTGTAGCTTTTAGTCCATTCCTAACTGTGTGCAGAGATTATATGTAGTATTGACCATAACTACACTGTGAAATAGGATGGATATCAATTTGAGGTTGGTGAGGCAATTGTGGATCAAGTGTCCAAGAAAGACATATATAAGGTCATGTTTGCTTGCCCTTGAACAAACGGACAATTGGAATCCAAGTGATGTTGTAGAGATCTTCTAGAACTTCATATTTGCGACTCTCCCCATCACTATACCATAGCCAAGTAGAGAAGACAATTGCACACTAAACGTTACTTGCAAGTCAACATAAAACACAGATATTCCCATGATTTCATCCAAACTGCCACATGGCTGCAACATTTATATATATGTTAGCCACGTAACCATCCATACTCACCATGTTAAAAAATAAGTAGCGCTAACATAGAAATAGAAATTAACTTACAAACTTTTAAAATACGGAGACCAACTTTTAAAACATGGAGGCCAAATTAAAAACAGATTATATATAGGAACACAATTAGTATTCAAGCTTATATTAGAAATATATAATTTAGATTAATATTTATATATATTTTAAAAGTATTGAATAATTTAAAATTAATTTTATAAAAAATTTATTTTATTAGAATATTAAATAAACATTAAAATACAAAAGTGTTATATAAAATTAGATTTAAGACCGTTATTGTACAGATATGTTAATAATGATAGAATTTTTTTTTCATTCTAAATTAGTTTATAAGATGAATTTTGCAATATATTTCTCATACATCTGACTTCATGTTTCCACGAGACTCACAAGGTGACACCCCAGCTCACCTAACCTCGGAAATCCTAATTATTGAATTATATTGAAGTGCCATGCAGCATATCAGGAAAGATTCATCTAAGAGAGGAGGGGAAATTATTGAGAACACAATTCACTTCCAACTTTCATGCTAAAATGACATTTTGAATCATACAAGCAATAACTAGATATTATAAATAGATAAATAATTAGATTACATTTAATTTATTATTGATAAATAATTATATCACATTACCACGTGGTGCCACATGCCCACACCAACTCCCCTTGGGACCCTTATTATTGATTTATATTGAAGTGCAAGCATATGCAGCAGTCTAGAGTAGATCCTTCCCAAAGTTAGACAGAAAATGGCTGAGAGTAGAATTCATGTGATGATGCTTCCATGGTCAGCCTTTGGTCACTTGATACCATTCTTCAAACTTTCCATAGCTTTGGCCAAAGCTGGTGTTCGTGTCTCCTACATATCCACTCCCAGAAACATTCAAAGGCTTCCTAAACTTCCTTCCAATTTAGCTCCTTTGGTTCATTTTGTGCAACTTCCTTTGCCATCCTTCGACCAAGAGCTGTTGCCAGAAGGTGCTGAGGCCACTTTGGATGTTCCATTGGAAAAAGTTGAATACTTAAAAGTGGCATACGACAAACTGCAACATGGTGTGAAGCAATTAGTGGCCAATGAGTTACCAGATTGGATAATTTGTGATTTTAGTCCCCACTGGGTGACACAGATTGCTCAAGAGTTTGAGGTAAAGCTAATCTTCTATTCTGTTTACTCTGCTGCAGCATTAGGATTTGTTGGACTACCGGGTACAAGGAAAGGTCCATTATCTCCAGAAAGTCTAACAGTACCACCAGAAAGGGTGACATTTCCATCTTCAGTGGCTTATAAGAGAAATGAGGCGATTGCTCTTTGTGTTGCTGCCAACCAGGTAAATGCTTCTGGGGTAAGTGACTTTGAAAGGCTTGCCAAGGTAACTGGTGCCTCTAAAGCTGTAATATTTCGTAGCTGCCATGAGATTGAAGGTGAATATCTGAATGTATACGAGAAACTAGTTGGGAAGCCAGTGATTCCCATAGGTTTATTGCCTGCAGAGATGCCAGAGAGAGGACTTGTTGAGGGATGTTGTGGTAAGATATTTGAATGGCTTGATAAGCAAGCACCAAAATCAGTAGTATTTGTAGGGTTTGGCAGTGAGTGCAAGCTGAGGAAGGATCAAGTGTTTGAGATGGCATTTGGACTTGAGGAGTCTGAATTGTCATTTGTATGGGCGCTGAGAAAACCAAGTTGGGCAAGTAATGATGATGATTCTGTACCTGTTGGTTTTAAGGAAAGGACATATGAGAGAGGAATTGTTCACTTGGGATGGGCACCACAACAACAAATATTGGCCCATCCTTCTATTGGTGGATCTTTCTTCCACTCTGGTTGGGGCTCTGTGATTGAGGCACTGCAGTTTGGTCTCAACCTTATTGTATTACCCTTCATTTTTGATCAACCTCTTAATGCAAGATTTTTGGTGGATAAAGGTCTAGCCATCGAAGTGAAAAGGAATGAAGATGGATCATTCACTAGAAATGCCATTGCCACATCCCTTAGACAAGCAATGGTATTGGAGGAAGGAGAGAAGCTCAGAATTAAAACAAGTGAAGCTGCTTCTATTGTAGGAGACTTGAAGCTGCATCAGGATCACTACATAGGAGCATTTGTCCAGTTTCTTAGGGATGGGATCTGGAAACAGACATGAAGATAAAGAGTTTGCAAAAATAATTTGAATAATAATGCATGAAAATGTATGAGTTTTTTCTAGCAGTGAGTGAACTTTTCGGGTAGTAAGTTCATTTACATGGATCTTTATTTCTTATATCTGTCCCAAATCACATTTCATATCATTGAAATGGTTATATTAAATCACATTTCTTTATATACTTTTTTGGTTCTGAATTGTAGCATATTTAGGCTGGGTTGTGGTTCATACTTTATGCTCCGCTTATCTTGTCTATGAAACTAAGTCAAAGACCGATCAAGTCTTTAATAAATGAAGCAACACTCTCCCAAGGTTGCACAGCATTTAACAGGGAAATATTTATGGTATACTTTATTTGGAGTATACCACAGGGATGGAAGAAAGAGATACAAAGGAAATGAAATAAGATACAGTATATAATTTGATAATAAAAGATAAAAAGATATAATATATTAAAATAAAAATATTATTATCATTAATCTATTTAAAACTTCTTTAATTCTTGCTGTTGAGCACAAATTATTAAAGTTTAGAACTAACCACGATCATTAGTCCAAGAGGCCTCCCCAACAATCGATAATGGAATCCACCATCGAAAGTGACAACGCTAACGACAATCATGCATTATGGAAAGGAGGTAGAATTAACACGTCATTGACCTAAAATCAAGGATCAATAATACCTAAGATTCGTCGTATATTCTATAAATAAGTATATTTACACTTCGTTTAACGAAGCTTTTACAAAAAAGTGTTTTTATGATATATTTTAAAAATTCTTTTAAAAATTATTACCTTAATTTTGATAATAATATTCATTGACATTTCTCTTAAAGGAAAATTACAATGGAGGGAATGTGAAAAGTTATATCAAATAATGTTCAACGTTTATTTAATATTAATGTATGTTTCTAGAATTTTCATAAAATAAATAATATAATGTTTAAAAGAAAGATTTCAGTACTACGGATATAAAAATAATAATATTATATTATAAATTTTGTGATATTCAATAAAAAGGCAATGAAGTTTGAATTTAATTTTTTAAAAAGTTATTTTAATCATAAATTTTTTTATCTCTATGTAGATCAACTCTAATAACTTTTTGAATCTATATTATAAGTTTATACACTAATTTAAGTAGATATAAAAAAAGTGTTATAAATTAGTGAGATAATTATTTATCAAACAAGTTTATTAGATGTCAAAAAAATATATATACTGAAATTTTAGTTCAATCTACTTGTCATAGGATGACGTACTTTTGATTTGTCGACATAGGTTTTGTTTTCGCATTTTTATTTATTTTTTTATTTCAAATCTAAATGGTAAAATTTAGTTTTGTATTTATAGAATCAGTTTTCATAACCATTGTTGAGCATGCCAATTTGGGAGGGAGTTATTCTAATTTAATTAGGAATCTCAACTACAGGTCCCTAAAATGTAATATTTTATTGAAAGCTTTCTCCCATATAATAATTCTATTTGAATCGATTTAGATTATTGAGATGCCTAACATGATATCCAAATAGTGATAGTCCTCGACCAAAAATTTTGATAAACAAAACTACAAATTATCTAATAAACAAAGACAAATAAAATGGTGGAAATAAAGTGAATATGATCTTATTTATATTTATTTTTTGGTTACAAAATTAATTTTTATATTTTTAATAAAAGTACACGTTTCAATAAAAATATATGGTTCTAATTAAATTTTGCACACATCCTAATATTTTTTTATGATTTAAAATTAATTTTATCAAAATTAATTTTATTCAATTTTAAATTAAATAAACATTATATGCTCTGAACGAAATTTTATTAATATTGACAAGATTTATTGGTATATTTTTATCTTGGCTGAGAATGATGATAATAGTATATTCTAACAACAAATTAAATTTAAGTCATTATGGATGAAATTCTTTTAACAAAATGCATGTCTTATTTGTGCCAACTTATCAATCGTTGCAAATTTATTTTACAAAAGTTATATAATTATTAATGAATATTGTCATAAAAAAACATTATTTTTAAAGTTTCGAAACATTGTTTTTTATAATCATAAATATTGACGTGTAGTCATGGATAAAATATTTATATACAAAATTATTGTCTCTCCTTTTTTTTAATATTTTTTATTTTTCATTCTTCTCTTATATTTCTTCTCTGTAAACCGAGGGACCGAGGGACGTTTCAAGAAAAAAGTTGATGGAGATTTGAATCCACAACGACTGGTTCATAGATAATTTATCAAAACTCTTTTAATTATTTATGAATATTTTAGATTTTCGAACCTTATGAATAAGAATTATTTAAGAATTAATATATTTAATAATAACTATTTTAGAATCTTGATTGTTTTAGAATTTAGTCTTTGATTAGGTTGTAATTGTTAGAATTTGGTTTATGTTTAATTATATAATTAAGCTATGTATGTTAGGATTTAATTTAGACTCTAAAATTTAAATTTTAAATAGGTTATATTTTTTAGTATTTTATTTAGACTTTAAAATTTATATAGGAAATTTAAACTTTAATTTTGTTATAATTGTCAAAATTTAAGTTAGATTTTGAAATTTATGCTTTAACTTAGGATTTAATTAGATTAAAATTTTAGAATTAGGTAACATTATTATTTATTATTTTGAGTTTCAGTTCAAGACTTTTTTTAATATTTCACTCTTTCTATTTCATAATTACCTTTTTAAATATTTTAATGAAAATAACTAAATTTTGTAATTTTCTTTTCAATTGATTTATATAAATTTAATATTGCAAAAAAAAAATTGATTTTACTCCATTTTATATAAAATTTATTATGTAATCTAAACTACAATGAGTTTATAAAAATTAATTTATTTTAAAAAATTTAAAATGAAATCGTTAAAATTTTATTTCTAAATAAAAAAATTATAAAAATTATAAAAAAATTGATATTTTAGTTAAAAATAATAATAATATCCTATTTTCTCATTTAAAAGGATGCTATCTCAAGTTAAATATATATTTTAAAATAATTTAAAATATTTATTCGATTTCTTTTAAAATAATATATATTATTGAGATATTCGAATTTGTGAAAGATTTTTTTTTCTGTTATTATTCGATTTGGTGTTTTTAGGAAGATTATTCTGTCAATATTAGGAATAATAGTTAGTTAGCATGACGACTTGTCTAGTGGAATGATACAAGGAATTACACCAGATTTCTTCCTCTCTTTGTGGTATCAAAGCGATTTGTTAGGCTTGTCATTGCTATCACGGCTGACGGAGAGAATAAGAGCAAAGATAAAGTAAAGGAAACCTTGTGATAAAATTGAAGGGAAGAACAGAAACATAATTTATAGCAATTGTAATCATTCCGGACATCCCATTGAAGAATGTTTTCAATTGATCGGATACCGAGAGTGGTAGGGCGAACAACCTAGAAGAATTGGACGAGGAGTTGGGCGCGACAAAGCCAAATAACAAGGAATGACGTCCAATGTTAGAGTACATGGTGCAGTGTCCAAGGCAAATGTGGTGCAAGTCTCTGCACTAGCATCAGAATCAACCGACATGATGACAGATGAAGAAAAAGTTGTTGCTACTGGGCTGAATGGTGAGCAGTGGAAAACACTGTTGAATCTTTTGAATAAGGTCAAATTAGGAGACACAGAGAAATTGACTGGTAAGCTCAATCTTGTTCAATGGGTAATAGATTCAGGTGCTTCTCACCATATGACACCAGAGTTGAAATGTTTGACCAACATAAAAGATGACTTGAAATGTCCAGTGAGGCTTACTGATGGAAACTGAGCCTTTGCTACCAAAGAAGGAGTAGTGGTGCTTAGTGATGCTCTAAAACTAAGCAATTTTCTCTATGTGCCTAGCTTAGATTGCAATCTAATTTCACTGTCACAACTTATTGATGAATTGAATTGCAAGGTTTTATTCACTGATAAATTTTGTGTTGTACATGATTGTATCTCGAGGAAGGTGATTGGAGCGGATGAACGAAGAGAGGGGCTCTACTATCTCGG
Organism: Canavalia ensiformis; assembly: GCA_026541065.1. Lineage (NCBI taxonomy): Eukaryota > Viridiplantae > Streptophyta > Magnoliopsida > Fabales > Fabaceae > Canavalia > Canavalia ensiformis. The sequence continues at coordinate 183,348 of JAMKYM010000029.1, read as the reverse complement.
TGGAATGACCATTGCTGGTGCTGTGAAACATGATGGAAATGCATTTGCTATGTGGCATAGGCGACTGGGACACCCATCTTCTAAGATTGTGGTGGAGTTGATTCTGAATATTGTGATTCCGAATATTGGTACTAATAAAAATAATGCATTATGTAATAAAGCCTACGATGTTTGTCTTATAGCTAAACAATGTAGAGAAAGATTTCCCATTAGCATTAATAAAACCGTGGACATTTTTCAATTAATTCATTGTGACCTTTGGGGACCCTATCAAACCATGACTCACTGTGTGCTTGGTATTTTTTTACCATTGTGGATGATTATTGACGAGCTGTGTGGATTTATTTGTTGGAAGAAAAGAAAGAAGTTTTCACATGTATGTGTTAGTTATTTGCTATGGTACAGCGTCGATTTGGGAAACAAGTAAAAGTTGTATGTAGTGACAATGGTACAAAATTCACATGCATGAGTGACTATTTTCAAAACCATGGAATTGTTCATGAAACTCCTTGTACAAGGACTCTTAAGCAAAATGGGCGAGTAGAGCGGAAACACAGTCATATTCTTAATGTTGCTCGTGCACTGCGTTTTGAATCTCATCTGCCTATTTAATTTTAGGGGGAATGCATCTCAACTGTTGGATACTTAATCAATCATACACCTTCAATTTTGTTGAATGGGAAAACTCCATGTGAGATGCTCTACAACAAGTCGATGCCTCTCAATCATCTTCGTGTTTTTTGGAGCTTATATTAAGCTTAAAATTAAGACACCAAAGAGGATAAATTTGCAAGTTGCAGTCGACGATATGTTTTCTTGGGATATGCCTCTGGTAATAAAAAGGGTAAGAGAGTGTATGATTTGGAATCAGAAAAGTTCATGGCGTCAAGAGATGTGATGTTTTGTGAAAATAAATTTTCCTATGCTCAACCTCAATTGTTGCCAACTGAGCATGTATTCCAGTAATCTTTCACTTTGGCCAGTATTGATGATGATCTTGGAACAAAGGTTGCACAATCAAATTCAGAGAATGAAGCCAACATTGAAAATATGGGTAATTTTGAACATGTGGAGATTAATGTTTCTTTGTTTGGGATTACTGAAGACGAAAGGGATGGGATTACTGAAGACGAAAGGGAGGCCTCTAATGTTGATAGGGAGCTCTTGGGATGTGGACACATGCTAAGCAACCCTCCACATGGTTGAAAGATTCTGTGATGAACACCGTTTGCAAAATAGACCCCTTTCCAAGTTCTCCTGTTACCTCTCACTCGTCGGGTACGCCCTACTCTGTAACACATTACGTGAATTATGATAACTTCTCCATACAACATTGGCGTACTGAACCACGATCCTTTGCCCAGGTCAGATGAAAGATGGCGTCAAGCCATGCAAACTGAAATAGAGGCGTTGGAAAATAGTGAGACTTGGACTTTGGAGTCACTGGCACTTGGAAAGAAAGCAATCGGGGTGTAAATGGGTTTATCGAATCAAGTATAACTATGATAGTTCTGTTGAACGTTTTAAAGCCCGACTTGTGATCTTGGAAAATCATCAAATTGAAGGTGTTGATTACAATGAAACTTTTTCTCCTGTAGGTAAATGGTGATTGTGCGGACATTTCTTGATGTGGCCGCTACTAAAAATTGGGAGCTTCGTTAAATGGACGTTCATAATACTTTTTGCATGGGGATCTTGAAGAAGAGGTGTATATGAAACATCCTCCAAGATTTCGGTCACAAACCGACAAAGTATGCAGATTACGCAAGTCATTGTATGGATTGAAACAAGTTCCACAATGTTGGTTTGCCAAATTAGCGGTGCTTTGAAACAGGTATGGATTTGCACAATCCTCCTTCGATCATTCACTCTTTGTCCTACGACGACGTGCAGATGTCGAGCTTCATGTGTTGGTTTATGTGGATGATCTTGTGATTTCAGGAAATGATAGTGATGCCATCATAATCTTTAAAGCATACTTGAGTGAATGTTTTCATATAAAAGATCTTGGAGTGGTGAAATATTTTTTTGGGAATTGAGGTGGCTCGAAAGGGAGATTAATCTACCTATCTGTTACTAGACCAGACTTGTCTTATTGTGTACATTGGGATGCTGCTCTCCGTGTTGTGCGTTGTTTGAAAGGTAATCCTGACCAAGTAATTGTGTTGCGAACAGACTATAATTTGCAACTTTCTGCTTGATGTGATTCAGATTGGGCTGGTTGTCCTTTGACTAAGAGATCTTTGACTGATTGGTTTATTCTTCTTCGTGATTCTCCTATTTCTTTGAAAACTAACTAAGAAGCAACCTATAATGTCTCGTTAACCCGCAAAGTCGAAATATCGCTCTATGACTTCTACTGTTTGTGAGCTTACATGGTTAAAGGAACTTTTATCATGTTTTGACATTGCTCATTCTCAACTTATTAAACTCTATTGTCATAAAATCATGTTGCCTTGCACATTGATGCTAATACAGTTTACCAAACATATCGAAGTAAATTGCCATTTTATTCGTGATAAGCTGCTGCGAGGAACTATTGCTACATATCATGTGTCATCGCATGTTCAACTGTGAGACATGTTGACCAAGGCTTCAGGAGAAACCTAATTTGAATGTATGCTTTCCAAGTTAGGCAGTTGTAACCCATATGCTCCATCTTGAGGGAGGAAACCCATATGCTCCATCTTGAGGGAGGATATTGAGATATTGAGATCTGTGAAAAATCTTTTTCTTATTATTATCCGATTTGATATTTTAAAAAGATTATTTTGTAAATATTTGTTGAGATATTATTGTAACTGTCATAGTCTAATTTTAGAAATACTTAATTAGCATGATATTACTAATATATGGAATATTTCATCATACTTTTCTAGTGAAATAATATAAGAAATTATATAAGATTTCTTCTTCTTTATTTATATATATTTATATATATATATATATATAATAATATAATAGAATTTTTCGTCATACTTTTTCATATTCTTTCTTAAAAATACCTTAAACTACGTGATTCTAAAAAAGAAATTTTGTCAAAAAACAACTGTGAAAATAGTTTTCGTTTTTGTTAATTTGAAAAGAAAACTTTATAGAAAAATAATTTGAAGATACTTTATTTAAAAGTAATTCGTAAAAATGATATTTTGATTGTTTAATTTTTAATAAGAAAATATTTTATTAATTTTTAATATTTTAATTTTTTATATTATAAATTTATATATATACAAAATTTTAATATAAACATATTAATATATTATAAATTTTAACAATTTCAAAAAATATAAAAGATAGAAAGAAACATTCAGTCATATTTTAAAATTTATTACATAAAATTTAAATTAAATTTAATAATTTAAAAAATATATAAATATTTTAAATTTATATATGTACAAATTTAAAATAAATATATTGAAACATTTCATATTCTTACGATTTAAAAAAAAAAAATATATATGATAGAAAGAATTATTCAATTATATTTTACGACTCAAAATCTAAATTTTATTTAAAAATTAAGAAAAATATAATTTTTATTTTTAAAATAATATTTCTAAAACTATTTATATCATTTTATATTCTTATTTATAAAACTTTATTGTGGAAAAAATCTAAAAGAATGGCATGAACGTTACCATAAAGGCGAAAGATTAAGTACGAGTACAAAGAGCGCATAAAAAGAAAATGACTATTTTATTATTAAAATATTAATTTATGAATATTTTATCTACTTTACAGACAAAATCATCAATTATATATATATATATATATATATATATATATATATATATATATATATATATATATATATATATATATATATATATATATATATAAGTGGCAAGCTCAAACAGGTCAAATTAGGATGATACAGATCTGGGATCTGGATCCTCTCCGGTCTTCTACAAGAGGAGAGTTTGCATTACTTTATATTTTAACAGTACAATAATAATATTTTTCAATTCACGGTTCAAATTATATTTAATAAAATACACACTTTCATTAACAGAGAAAATCTGGCGCAACCTTTCAATTGTTTGTGTTTTGTTTTCCAACTTAATCGTCTCCCTCTCACGGCAACATCCATTCAAAACAAAGATAATTTCAGAATAACTTGTTGGAGTTAATGATTTCCTACAAAGTAATTCATTCGTTAAAAGATTTTTTTGCACTTTACGATAAGCCACAAACCTAGAAAATCGAGTTATATTGATCGAGAATCTTCTCCGGCACAAATGGGGTAGGAAATTATTATATTTTTTAATCTGCATGATACGGTGAGTATTAAAAATTTACATATTTAAAAAAAATAAAGAAATAAAAAAAAAATTATCTTTGAGTAAATCTTGATCGACAAGAATTTCAATAACATTAGACAACACAATCACACAAGCATATAATGCTTCTAAATAAAAACAAACTTATAACTACATAACATGTATTTATCATTCATTTTTTATTGTATTTTTATTTTTCATTAGATTAAAGACTACAGATAAAACCTACGATGAAATCAGAAAGGAGAGGGATCAAACTTAATAAATAATAATGCTTGCGATAGTAATATAACCCGTGTTAAAATAGAAATGAACCAAACTATATATCATTGATGAACACTATAGATAACACTTTTCCTTCCTATGTTATGGCTTATATCCAAGGAATTGTAGTCCTATATCAACCCTTTTCAAGGTCAAAAAACATTCATAGACAAATACAACATCAGTCAAACCAAAAATCTCATATATTTTTTTTTATAAAAAATCTCATATCTTTAAAACATAAAACTTTGTATATACAGACGAGTGATATCCTAGAAATCAGAAATCCTTTGCATCATGTTCTACTATCTATATTATGTGTACATAAGTGACTTGCAACACACTATGCCATGAGGAAACCGTTATGATAATTCAACATTCTGAGTCCTAGCTGGATCATGAAATGAAGGAGAAGCAAGTTGTTTTGTTATCCACAAGTCACAATGTGCATGCTCCGTGGGAAAAAGAAGTTGCAGAATGTTATTGTTAATTTATAACAAATGATGAGATCAGAAGAGTTCAAATAAGTAAATGCATTCAGGAGAGGAAGGTTCCTTACGGACCTAGCCTAGATGATTGACCATTCAGGAAAAGAAAATAAAGAATCAAACAATAAACCCTACGAATTGGCTTGCGAAGGTGATCTGTGGCTTCAAACTTAGCTTGGATGATGATGATGTTAAACGACCAAATCTCATATGCTTTGTTCAATTAACAGAGATGATGGATGTGGTGCTCTGCTGTACCTTAGATATTCTTTCGGTAGAAAATAGAAAATATTTTTTAAAATTAAACGTCACCAGTTCATTTTTTATTTTTAAATAAAATTTTACTTATTAGTATAATAAAGTTTTAATTTTTAATTTTTTAACATATAAAAAATTAAAAATTTAATGCAAATCATACAAAGTATGATATTCAATTTTTTATACTATGATCTTTCTATAAAATTTTCAACCAAAATACAAAAATTACAAAATTATTCAAATTAGTTAATATATTAATTTTTAAAAATTTATTTTAATTTTTAAATAATTATTCAAAGTTAAATTTTATATGTAAATAAAATTAAATTATTTTATTCAAATAAAATATTTAAAAGACAAGAATTAAAAAAATTTAAAATTAATCATCTAAACTAAGAATTTTGAATAAAAAATTTAATTTTTTTATCCAAATAATATATTTTAAAATAAATATATTAAATTGAAAGAATTTAAAATTTAAAATATTTAAAATTTTAAAATATGTCATCCAACCACAACCTTAAAAAAATAAATGTTAAACAAAACGATTTTTTTTACTATCGATAATGAGGTTCAAACAAAATGAATTTTATTACTAATATTTAAATTAAAACAACTAAAATATTTTTCAATTTATTCATATTCATAAAAACTATTTATTTTCGTATTTTTAACAAACGAAGAAATATTCTATTAATATTTTTAAACTTTTTTGAATTTTTAAAATACAACAAAAAATGATTCCAAATTATTTAAATTTCAATATTTTTTAATTTTTTTCTTTTTATGAAATAAATAAAAATTAGTTTGGAATAAAACTAAGTGTTCACACTAAGTAGGTTGAGAGTTGTAGATGTCATGCAATCCCTTAACCAAACAACGAGCTCTTATTCTGTGTTTCGGGATTTGAAAGACATGTAGACGGTGATTTGTGATTTCATCCCTGGAAAAAATCCTACTTTAATGCGATTTTATCAAAGAATAGTTGTCATTTTAATATTTAGTATTCAATAATTTTTTAATAATTTTAAATTTGATAAAAATTATTTATCAATAAATTTTAATAAGGATTTATAACGATCAACCATATAATAATATTATATATATAAAGCATATTAACTGTTAAAAAATATTTTGTAGAGATAATTATGAATAAATAAAACTATATATATATATATATATATATATTATAGTCAATTTTAATTTTTAAAAAAATTATTATATTTGTTTTGTCTCGTTAAAGTGCTCCTAAATTTAGGAAACAAAGCATACTATGATTATATAGTAATTTTTAATATTATTGATTGTAGAAAGAAAACAAACTTAAATAATTGTTGGCAATTAGAAAAAATAAATTAATTAATTATCCATTACAATATCTTGCAAATAATATAATTTTATCCATGAGAAAAGTTAATTTTAAAAGGATAACAAAATAAAAAAAATGTAGGTCATAAACTAAAATTTACAATAAAAAAGAAAACCAAAGATAAGCTCCCTCCCTCATCGTATCAAATTTTCAGTGAAATACATGATGATCTTTTTTTCGTGATTTCTTGGTAACCTAAAAAGTATAATTTGAATAAAAAACAAGAACAATCTTTTATATTTTTAATTTAAAATTTTTGAAGAAGTGAAATAGAAACAATCAAGCTGAAAATTCAAAGTGTTAAAATACTATCAGAAATGCAGTGTAAATCAACAAAATATTTGGTATAAAATTTGTCTAATAATCTACGCTTAAACCATCTAAATTCTGTTAACTAGTCCTTATCATTTTGTGATGACAGTTAAAGTAGTTGTAACCGTCTCATGTTAAGATACAACTTATACACCTATAACTTTCTATAAATGTATTTCTCCATTTACAAATAAAGAATTAATGAATTAAACTCACTTAAATATTATTTCTTTCTTTTATTTGTTTTCTGCATAAGTTCCATTTGCACTACTAAGAATAAGTTCAATCATCTCCCAAACTGTAGGGGCACCCTGAAATAATGACCCAAGGTCTCCTACCTCCTGCAGGTTGCATCTAGCATTCACATTCAAAACTGTCATATTCCTATGAAACTGTTGTCCAGCATTAGTATATTTAGGATAAGTATTTTTTGCTAAATGTAAATAATGATAAAATTATACATTACAGTTCCCTGTGATAATTATTGTTCCCACCACTCACTGGCTCTACCAAAATCTCTTACCAACCCTAATAATACATTTCAAAAAATAAATAAAATATGTAAGTTTTACTATATATAGTTTTTTTTATCATATCATTTACTGTATTTTATATTTATTTATTTAATATTTATTTTCTTTCTTTTTATCTTAAAATATTTTATATAAATTTATAGTAAGAATGTAATTTCATATTAAAAATAAAAGGAAGAATTGACACCCGTTTAATCAAGGACCATCAATAATTAAGACAGGATATTTTATAAGTACACTATTAACATTTAGTTTAAATTAACTTTTAAGAAAAAGTGTTCTTAAGATATATTTTTAAAAATTTAATAATAACATTCAATGATATTTTTTAGTCTTTGCTTTAGAAAAAGAAAGCCTAATCTTATTAAGGTATTGATTAAAAAATTAAGGATAAAAAATTATTAAAAGTAATATTAAGATGTATTGAAAATTATAATAATTATATATTAGTAATATTTTTAATAAAAAAAATTTTACTTTTAACTTAACAGGATACCAGTTATATTTTTATAAAAAAAATACAAAATATGTTAACTATATTTTTAATTAACACTCGTAGTATAAAGAAATTAGCGTGTGTTATTGGAAAAGTTGGTGGCGTTACTTTCCTTCGGTGAATTAAATTATAATGTTTAATAATGTCACTACTTGCTTTATTTGCGAAAAGCTAAAGCATAGTTTGTTTGACTTTGTTTCGGGCTCAAGAATCAATTTTTATATTTTTAATATAAAATATATTATAATGAAAAAATATAATTTAAATTAATTTATATATATTTTTTAAAAATATTGAACAACTTCAAATTAATTTAATAAAAAATATTTCTATTCTATTAGAATTTAGAAAATATATTAAAATATAAAAGTGCTATAAAATTATATTTATGGTACAGATATGTTAATCACTATAGAAAAAAATTATTATTTTTTTAAATAGAGACAGGATGGAAATAGGTTGGGTTAAGTTAAGTTTCGAATGTTTAAATGTTTAAGTTTGTCTTGTTTAAAAATTTTGAAGCGGCCTAAATATGTTAAGGTCTAGATCTGATCTAATTTAAAGCGTACAAGATTTACAAACTTGTTTAAAAGTTTACATTATAAAAAAAATAAATACAAAATTTAAAATTTATATAAATAATTTATTAAAAAGATTAACAAACTTAAAACTACATGATAAAAAAACTAGTTAATAGGCATAAAATATATATATAATAATATTATGTAAATAAAATATAAAATAAATATTATATAAATATAATATTTAAAATAAATATAAATATATAAATATAAATAGTTTTTTGAATAGATTAAGTAGATTTTTATAAATTTAGATCTGACTTTATCTAAAAAATATTAATAAATCTAATTTTATCTATTTATTAAAAAAAGACAAAAACAAGTTAAATTAAATTTTAAACAAACAATCAGAACGTTTCCTAGTTGTGAATTGTGAATTAGGTTATAAGATCAAGATGAATTTTGTAATACATCTTTCATACAATTGACTTTGTCACGATCACAAGGTGACACCCCTGCTCACCTAACCTAGGCGACCATAATTGTTTATCTATATTCAAGTGCTAACATATGCAGCAGATTAGAGAAAATCCTTCACAGTAAAGAGGGGAAATGGCTGAGAATACAATTCATGTGATGATGCTTCCATGGTCTGCCTTTGGTCACTTGATACCGTTCTTTAAACTTTCCATAGCTTTGGCCAAAGCTGGTGTTCGTGTCTCCTACATATCCACTCCCAGAAACATTCAAAGGCTTCCTAAAATTCCTTCCAATTTAGCTCATTTGGTTGATTTTGTTCAACTTCCTTTGCCATCCTTAGACAAAGAGTTCTTGCCAGAAGGTGCTGAGGCCACTGTGGATGTTCCATTTGAAAAAATTCAATACTTAAAGGCAGCATATGATCAACTGCAACATGGTGTGAAGCAATTATTGGCCAAGGAGTTACCAGATTGGGTAATTTGTGATTTTAGTCCCCACTGGATGGTAGAGATTGGCCAAGAATTTCAGGTAAAGCTAATCTTCTATTCTGTTTTCTCTGCTGCTAGATATACATTCATGGGACCGCCAGGTACAAGGGAAGCTCCATTATCTGTAGAAAGTCTAACAGTTCTACCAGAATGGAAGACATTTCCATCATCAGTAGCTTTGAGGAGAAATGATGTAGCTGCTTTTATTGCTTCTGCAAGCCAGGTGAATGCTTCTGGGGTAAGTGACTACGAAAGGCTTGCCAAGGTATTTGGTGCCTCTAATGCTGTAATATTTCGTAGTTGTTATGAGATTGAAGGTGACTATCTGAATGTATACCAGAAACTTGTTGGGAAGCCTGTGATTCCCATAGGTTTATTGCCTGTAGAGATGCCAGAGAGAAAGAGAGGAACTGTGGAAGGGTCTTGTGGTAATAAGATACTTGAATGGCTTGACAAGCAAGCACCAAAATCAGTTGTTTTTGTGGGGTTTGGCAGTGAGTGCAAGCTGAGTAAGGATCAAGTCTTTGAGATTGCATTTGGACTTGAGGATTCTGAATTGTCATTTATATGGGCGCTGGGAAAACCGAGTTGGGCAAGTAATGATGAAGATTCTTTACCTGTTGGTTTTAAAGAAAGAACATATGGGAGAGGAATTGTTCACATGGGATGGGCACCACAACAACAAATATTAGCCCATCCTTCTATTGGAGGGTCTTTCTTCCATTCTGGTTGGGGCTCTGTGATTGAGGCATTGCAGTTTGGTCTCAATCTTGTTGTATTACCCTTCCTTTATGATCAACCTTTTAATGCAAGAGGTTTGGTGGATAAAGGTCTAGCCATCGAAGTGAAAAGGAATGAAGATGGATCATTCACTAGAAATGCCATTGCCACATCCCTTAGACAAGCAATGGTATTGGAGGAAGGAGAGAAGCTCAGAATTAAAACAAGTGAAGCTGCTTCTATTGTAGGAGACTTGAAGCTGCATCAGGATCACTACATAGGAGCATTTGTCCAGTTTCTTAGGGATGGGATCTGGAAACAGACATGAAGTTAAAGAGTTTGCAAGAATAATTTGAATAATAATGTATGAAAATCTGAGTGTTTTCTAGTAGCGAGTGAACTTTTCGGATAGTAATTTCCTTTACATGGATCTTTACTTCTTATGTGTGTCCCAAATCAAATTTCATAGCATTGTAATGGTTATACTTATGTTAATAAACTAGTCATCAAGTTACTGACTAATTATATCATATTTGTTTATATACTTTGCTGGTTCAATATTGCACGCCGACGTGATATTTGTCCCACTCATAGTACATTTATGTTTGGATATATCTAGAATTTTAAATTTTGCAAGTTACAAAATTTTAAAAAAACCTATAGGTATCTATATATAAATGCACTGTGTGATGTTACGAGTGCTTTTCTTTGCACAATATTTAAAACTTCTAATTATTGAAGTTTAAAACTACTTGTGTAGTCATGAAAAGAAGGAAGAATTGACAACTGTTTAAGAAGCTAAATCATTTCTAAATGTAAGCTTGGACACAAGTCTGCTGTCTTGGTCCAACCAACCCATTGGCACCAGATTTAGGATACAAGGAAATATCTTAGGGCCTAATCACTTGAGTTTCCCAAAATTCAAACCTTGCAATGGTTACATATTGATAAACTAAGCTTACTGGGAAATGCATTCATGTTGGCTAATAGACAAAAAAGCTAAAAATATAAACCATTTTTCGTGGTTTGCAAATTGTATAAACCTTCATCATTTCTAATTACTGACAACAAATAAGTGAAGTTTTGTGACTCTTGCACCAATTATATAAGTAATCAACCTGCATGGTTTATATATCTATATAATTTATTTTTATTATATTTTGTAATTATTTATTTGTTTTTTTATTTTAGCGTAAAAGATTTTATATAAATTTATTGTCAGAATATAATTTCACATTAGAAATAAAAGAAAGATGTGACATCCGTTTAAGAAAGGACCATCGATATTTCATGAGCGAGTACATAGGCTTGTTTATATTAGCTTTGAAGAAAAAAGTGTTCTTAAGATATATTTTTAAAAATTTTAATAATAACATTCAATGATATTATTTGAGCCTTTGCTTTAAAATAAAAAGGATCTTATTAATCAGTATACTTAAGATATTGATTAAAATAATATTAGAATGTATTAAAAATTATACTAGTTGTGCATAACAATACTTTTTAATTAAAAAAAATTCTACTTTTAATTTTGTATAGCACTAATTAAATTTTTTCAAAAAATTATTTTTAAAAAAAATTTTAGTTATATTTTTAATTAATGATCGTATTACAAAAGAAATTAGCATGTGTAATAGGAAAAGTAAGTGGCGTCCTTGCGTCAATTAAATTGTAATGTTTATAATGTCACTATCTGTTTTATGTAAGAAAAGCTTGACGAATGGTTGGTTTGATTTCTCGTTTGAGATTTAATTTTTATAATTTTTTAAAAATATATATTTTAATAAAAATATTTAATTCAAAATTAATTTCATAAAAATAATCCTATTTAATTTTAATGTAAACAAGCACTAAAATATAAAAGTGTTATATAAAATTAGATTTAAATCCGTTATTTCCCGGATATCTTAATCATGATTTAAAAAAAATTAATTTTTATTGCTTTAAATTATTTTATAAGATGTATTTTATAATACATGTCTCATACTATTGACTAACATATTTTTTTTTTAGGAAAGGATTATTAAATGCGAGTGTGTGAAATAATAACTTTGATACCATGTTATACAATTACTTACTAATAAACACATTTAATTATTTTTTAAGATATTTTTATATTTTATAGCACATCAAAGAATTATTTCTTTCAGAAATCTATAAATAAGGGAATTCATCTTAATTAATTGTTATATATTAGTTGCTGCTAATTTTTTAACACAAAAAACGAATTATATTTTTGGAGTTTTTTCTTTACTGCATCACTTAATTTAATTAACTTTTATGTTATTATTTTTTAAAAAAATTATGCAATTAAAGTCTTTTTTTCTTCGTTTTACTTTGAGCATCTAATTAAACTAATTTTCTGTTTTCCTTTTTTTTCCATAAAAAAATACAATTTTCAAATGGAATGCTAACACCATATACGTGTCTATATCTTCCTTATACCTTTTACCAAACATCTTTAAGAACTTATTACAAAGTAGCATCATGACATTTTTATTTGCCAAAAGTGTCTTGCTAACAAAGAAACTTTATATTTATCCCAAATTAATTTAAGATCATATTTACTTCTTAATTAATATAATTTTTAATTCATTTTGAAGTAAGAATTTAAAATTTAAAATCTAAAAATTGAGTCATGTAATATTTTGTATTTTTTTACTTTAATAAGGATGGAAGGTTATTATTAAGTTTAATGCACGGGATGAGATGTATTAAACGTAGATTTAATGCACAGAATGAGATGTGTTATTGACTAACAATTTAATAATGAAATATATTAAATATAGTTTTTTTTATAGAAAAGCTTAAAGCTATATGCACAGGATTACCGATGATAAGGAATGAGATATTATATATAAATAAATATTATACTATATTTAAAAAGATAAATTAACATTTTCATATCATGCACTTCAATAAATATATATTATAAAATAGATAAATAATTATAAAAAACTATACATTACATGACTGATAAATGAGTTATAATACTATTAAGAGATTGAAAAATATGATATATTTAATATTATTAATTATAATAATTTTTATCATAACAAATTGAACAAAATTTTATATGTATTGGAAATAAAATTTATATAAAAAATGGCAAAAAACTCAAAATTCTCTTGTATACGATAGTACAACGATTTATATACAACTATATTTTAGTGTTTTACTTTGATTTTTATTTATTTTGAAAAGTATAGCATACATCCAACCTAATAGGTTGTTTCACGATCTTAATATCTATAATTCTTACTCTCATCATTTTTTGCGGATGGTTTAGTGGATCCATCCTCTATATAATTTTGTTGCTCTTAATGTTTATATTAGTGTTCAAAGTAACTTTGGTATTGGTGGTTTTTGTGGTCTCTTGTAAGATTTTTTGAAAATTGACCTTGTAATTTTTATAGCCATATCAGAAATTGAAATAATATTCTTGTTGATCAGTTGCTTGATATTTTACATGGTTTGAAGTTAACTTGTTGGAAATTATAAAATATTATTTGTTGGAGTGGTTATATGGAGCTATTCATCTTATCAGGTGATTATTCCCTTTTCCACAAACATGAAGCAATCATTAAGCAGATGTAACTTGCTTCGTAGAGATTGAATTGTTACTATACATTGAACATACTTTGAGGAAAGACAAATTGGAGGTTTTTAGTTTGGATTATCTTTGGATCCTGAGAAATTGACCTTCTTTGGTGAGCTTGTGGCTTCTTGGTGTTTGTTGTTTCATTTTTTAGGCCTTAGCTATTTCTTCCTTTCCTTCTTCAATAAAAAAAATAAAAATAGACATCCAGCCTAAATCAAGACAAATGTGTAACTATGTTATTTGTTTTATATAACAATTCCAAATTGATTTTTGTGCTATTATATTTACATGTCTTTTATCTCTAGCTGTCAATGTGTATAAAGTTCTTTTACTTAAGTTAGAATTCGAAAGCAAAGGTCAAGTTAAATTCACAATAGAAATAGTAAAAATAATACTTTTCCCATTGCTTATAGCTAAAAAAAATAAAAGATTAATGTACATTTAATAATTTAATTATAAATAGATTTAAATTGAAATTTGTAATTTCCAATGTTCATTTAAAGGTGTTGATATATGAAAAGAAAATTCGATACAATCCAACACCCTGATTTATTATTATGCATGATAACAAAATATATATATATATATATATATATATATATATATATATATATATATATATATATATATATATAACTTAAAGTAAATAATATATAAAATAGATCCGCAAGGTATTGCACAAAATTAGTGAAAGTTGTTGGAAATAATTAGTGATACACTGATATGTTCATATTTTTATATAAATTATTTCTAAAATATAAGTTTTAAAAATGTTAATTTATATTTTAAATTTTTTTATCTTTTATAAGTAAGAATAAAATTTTATTATAAGAATAAACTATAAAATTAACAACTTAGTTTTATTTTAAATTTCATTACTATTGTCGCCAATTTTATTATTATTATTATTATTATTATTATTATAAATAAAGGTATTATTACTATTATCAATATTGACTTTTATTATTACTATTATTATCATTACATTGATAATAATAATATTTATTTATTAATTATTTTATATTTTAATAAGAATATATATAACAAGATGAAATTAATATTTTTTTTAATTTTCTTATTTAGATCTTTTATTTTTATTTATTTCATTTTAATTATTTAATTTTTAATAATCAATAAAATAAATTATTTTTGTTAATTCAATTATTATATTTCAAACTACTATAACGAATTTAATAAAAAAATTGAAATAATTTATATTAAATTGTCAAGTTAAATTTTATTACTTTTATTATTATATAAAAAAATATTTTATTTTATTTTATTTTATTCTTCTACTTTTAAAAGTATATCAAATTAATCATTATTATATTTCATCTTAATCTTCCAACCATAATTTTGAAGGTCGGACCAAATTGGTTAATTGAACCAGAACGAATCATCTTTTCAAATTATTTAAACCACAAAACTAAACTGTTAAAAAACTGATAACAAACTGTAAAATCAATAAAAAAAAGTTAGTAAATCAATAAACTAGTAAAACCCATATGTATAAAATGATATTATTTCAACCATTTTAAAAAAAAAATATATATTTTATTTAATCTTATATATATAACTTAAATTTAAAAACTTAAAATAATATATAATTTTAAATCATATAAAATTATAATGTTAAAATATTATACTATTATATTTTTAATATATTATATATTATAAATATTTTAAAAATAATATTAATTAATATTAATTTAATTTTGATTAAATCATTAAATCTAAAACTAATATTTTAAGAATTACCGATCTGGTATTCAAAACCCATACTTCCAGCTTTTAAAAGTTCACCAGTTGCGCTTCATTCTTTTGTTTTCTATTAAAAAATTAAACCCTAAAGATCTTCCAATCTTGAAGATGTACCAAATTGGGAGAGCTTGGGTATGTTTGTGAAACAATATACAGTAATGACGTTCATGCACCTACCATTTTTTCAATTTTGATGTATTGATATTGTCGGGGAACGTGAATATGCTCATAAAAATTGTCTATTTTTCATGGATAACTTTTCAATTAAAAAAGATTAAGTCAAATAAAAATATAACTCAATACTGTCATTAATGGAGATAAGCAGGATTAATAGAAAGGGCTTATTAATCGAAAATGAAAAAAAAATCGAATTGAATATAAATAAATAAATTAGAAGATCAATCGGTTAATTTTATTTTTAAAAGAGTACATAATATTTTTAAAATAATTTATTTAAACTCAATATAAAAACAATATCTTATAAGAAGTTTTTTTTAAAAAAAATTAAGTAATATATATTAATAATATTTTAAAAAAATAAATTTCACATGAATTGAAGTAGGAACTATTGAAATTCTTATACAGCAAAATACTTGTAAACAATTAAGAAGTACATTAACTTAAATCGATTTAATTTAAATTGAAAATTCTTCCTCTCCTGCGTGTATAAATAGGATCGACGTTATTTTTAGATTTAATATTATTTTTAAAAATTTAAACTTTTGCTTGTTTACCTTTTTGTTGGTTCTGCTCCTCTCTAATTACATACGGGTTTGGTGAATTCTGCAGCATATCGCAATAAAACACAAATATCGGTACAATTACACACCTCATACCAATACTAAAGAACAACAATCATTATTGAAAATCTCATTCTCAAGAAATTAAGAGACCTAGTTGAGTATAAAAAAATCCTTTTAAATTTTGCATTTGCAAGTATCATTATTACAGAGTCAAACATTTTGCAGGCTGATTTGTAAGTACCAGGAGCATGTGCTCATGGGAGGTAGGTGGAAAGCCCACCATGTGAAATAAACCCATGCCTTGTACCCATGGTAAAACCCACAACGATAATCAAGAATTTTTAACACCGGTATGGTAGGTTAAAAATGAATTGGTATTAATTAAATATTATTTTTAAAATATTTATAATATATTAATTAAATAAATAATATATAATAAAATATATTAATATATAATTTTATTAATTCTATCTGTTTAACATGTATTTAGTTGTTTATTATAGATTTTTTTTTTAAAAGTATGATGGGACAATAGTTAAATAAAAATATAGATAAATGATGGTAGAAATGTAAATAAATGGATGATTCATTTTATATTTAAAAGTATATGAATATTGGATTATTTTTCTTTTCTCAGTTGCTATGAGAGATATGACAAAGTATTTATATTGAAGCCTAATGCTAGAATATGAAGCAGACCAGAGAAATGGCTGAGAGTAGAATTCATGTGATGATGCTTCCATGGTCAGCCTTTGGTCACTTGATACCATTTTTCAAACTTTCCATAGCTTTGGCCAAAGCTGGTGTTCGTGTCACCTACATATCCACTCCCAGAAACATTCAAAGGCTTCCTAAACTTCCTTCCAATTTAGCTCATTTGGTTCATTTTGTGCAACTTCCTTTGCCATCCTTGGACAAAGAGCTGTTGCCAGAAGGTGCTGAGGCCACTTTGGACGTTCCATTTGAAAAAGTTGAATACTTAAAAATGGCACACGACAAGCTGCAACATGGTGTGAAGGAATTAGTGGCCAATGAGTTACCAGATTGGATAATTTGTGATTTTAATCACCACTGGATGGGAGAGATTTCCCAAGAGTTTCAGGTAAAGTTAATCTTCTATTCTGTTTTATCTGCTGTTGGAAATACATTCATCGTACCACCAAGTACTAGGAAAGGTCCATTATTGCCAGAAAGTCTAACAGTTCCACCAGAATGGGTGACATTTCCAACATCAGTGGCTTTTAAGAGAAATGAAGCTATTGCTTTTTGTGCTGCTGCCGACCAGGTGAATGCTTCTGGGATAACCGACTTTGAAAGGCTTGACAAGGTAGTTGCTGCCTCTAAAGTAGTATTGTTTCGTAGTTTATATGAGATAGATGGTGAATATCTGAGTGTATACCAAAAACTAGTTGGGAAGCCTGTGATTCCCATAGGTTTCTTGCCTGCAGAGATCCCAGACAGAGAGATAGGAGCTGTGGAAGGGTCTTGTGGTAATAAGATATTTGAATGGCTTGATAAGAAAGCACCAAAATCAGTTGTTTTTGTGGTGTTTGGCAGTGAGTGCGAACTGAACAAGGATCAAGTTTTTGAGCTAGCTTTTGGACTTGAGGAATCTGAGTTGCAATTTTTATGGGCTCTGAGAAAGCCCAGATGGGCAAGTAATGATGAAGATTCTCTACCTGTTGGTTTTAGTGAAAGGATATCTGAGAGAGGATTTGTTTGTATGGAATGGGTACCACAACTTGAAATATTGGCACATCCATCTATTGGGGTGTCTTTCACTCACTCTGGGTGGAGCTCTGTTGTAGAGACTCTTCAATTTGGGCACAACCTTGTTGTATTACCCTTCAATATTGATCAACCTCTTATTGCAAGGTTTTTGGTGGAGAAGGGTCTGGCCATAGAAGTGAATAGAGATGAGAATGGGTCATTTACTAGAAATGACATTGCCACTTCCCTTAGACAGGCAATGGTATTGGAGGAAGCAGAGAAGCTCAGAATTAAAACAGGAGAAGTTGCTGCAATTGCAGGAAACCTTAAGCTGCATCAGGATCATTACATAGGAGCATTTGTCCAGTTTCTTAGGGATGGAATCTGGAAACAGACATGAAGTTCTAGAGTTTGCAGAAATAATTTGAATAATCATGTATGAAATGTATTAGCAGTGAGTGAACTTTTCCCCTTGTATTTTCATTTCAATGGATCTTAACTTCTTGTCTTATCCCGAATCACATTCATATCATTGTAATGGTTATATATATGTTAATCAACTAGACATCAGGTTATTGACTGATCAAATCACATTTGTTTATATATTTTGCTGGCTCTGCATTGTAAGCAGATTCAGGCTGAATTTTGGTTCATAGTTCATGCTCCGCTTATCTTGTCTAGGAAACTTGCAAGAGACCAATCAAGTTGCTTATAAATGAAGCAACACGCAGAATATTTAAAAGGAAAATATTTGTTCTATACTTTATTTAGAGTATATGTGATGTAATAAAAAAATAAAAAATATTTTGCAATTATAGTTAATCTATTTAAAACTTCTTCACTTTCTACTGTTGAGCACAAATTATTGTTTAGAACTAGTCAGGTAAGGAAAGAGACCTCTCAGCAATCGACAATGGTACCGGTACCGACAATCGAAGGTGGCAACACTTGAAAATTGACATAAAATCAACACCAATGATTCTCCCACTTAAAAATATTATCTTTATGTACTTCATATCTAATGTGTGACGGATTTAAAATAAACTAAATTTAACGCCCTACATCTATGACATAATCACGCGAAAAGTTGTTCCCTAAAATCAAGGATCAATAATATTCCACGTGCTTTGAGGATGATTTTAATTTTTGGTTTTGAAATCTTTAAAAACTAAATTATTTTAGTTTTAAGTTTTGAATTATAATTTTAAATTTTTAAAAAGTTATTATAAAAATGAATCTATTTTATTCTAAATTTTTACTATAAATTTATAAAAATAAATAATAAAAAATTATTAATTAAAAATAAAATAATAAATAATAAAAATAAATTTTCAAAAATATAAAAATAAATTAAAATTAATATAATAATTATAATTATTGGTGTTATAATAATAATAGTGTGTTGACACCATGATAGAAATATATTTTAAAATATAAATTTAAGTTTAGAATAAAAAAAATTAAAATTAAAAATAAATTAAATTTTTTTAAGAATTGATGTAAAATTATTTTTAAAATAAGTAAAAATTATATTCAAAATTATTTCAATTAAACGAATTTTATTTTTTATAATTTAATTTAAAAATTAGAAACAAAAAATTTGCAACTATATTGAACGAACGGGTTTAAGATTTTTCGTATGTTTTATGAATAAATATATTTACACTGTTGAGTTTGTATGAATTGAGGAAAGAAAATAATAATAAAAAATTAAGTTAAAATATAGAAAAATAATCATCTCTTTTAAGATTAAATTGATTAATAAAAATAAAAATGAATTTGAAAATTGATTAAGGATGTAAAATATATTAATACTTATAAAAAATAGTTATTTCTAATTACTTAGTAGCCGAAGGCGAAAAAATGGAAAGTGGTTGATTTTGAAAAAAAAAAATGGAGCCATCCTGAAATTTTCTTAATTGAAAAAAAAATTATTTAAAAATAAAATAAAATGACTTATAAAAATTAAGAATAGTTTAAAAATTAATTTATATATAAAAAAATAAAAATTTAATCCCACAATAACTTTAATACATCATCTTAAAATAATTACTTTAACTTAATTTATACATAATTTTAAAATTATTCATTCGATTTCTTTAAAAATATATAAATAAATAACTTATTTGAAACAATAAATTAAGTTAAGATTAAAATGAACAAGCCTAAGTTTATTCTAACCTTAAAAAAGTTAGGTAACCTTTTAAAGAAAATATATAGAAGTTATTTTATTATTATTTTCTTTAATATATAAAAATATAAAATTAAGTTAAGTTAAATAAATTAAATTAAGTAAAAAAGATTAAAAATATTTAAAATTCCATTAAACACTAATAAAGGTGATGATGAAAAAATTAATGATAATTACAATAATCAAATTACTATAAATAGAATAAATCAATGAGAATAAATTATGATATATATAATTTGATATTTAAATTTTTTATTAATTTTTGCTTATCTTTACAATATTCTAGTTTTTTATTATTTAATAATATATTAATAAAAAATTAACATAAAAAGTAAAACAAAATTAAATAAAAAACTATAATGATAATAATAATAATAATTAAAATAACATAAAAAATTAGTTAAAAATATTTAAAAATAAAAAATAACATGTAAAATCTCCTAGTTAAATATTTTCATCCTTTTTAATTAATTTCAAGATTTAAATTTTTATATTTATTTAATAAAAAAATTAAAATAGACATATGATAAATAAAAATAGAAAAATATTTAAAATCAAATAATAGTAATTAAAATATAAAAAAAGTATAAATAAATAGAATAAATTATTTATATTAAGAAAATATTAAAACTATATAGGAATAAATAAATAGATAAAAATATGGTAAAAACAAAAATTAAATGTTCCATTTATTTATTTATTTATTAAAGATTTTTTACTCTAATTTTTATTATTTGTTATATTTCAATATAAAAATAAATAAAATAAATATAAATATAAAACTAAATAATATATATATATATATATATATATATATATATATATATATATATATATATATATATCCTATATTTAGTTATGAAATAATATATACACTGAATTTTTCTGATATAAATGTGGTCTTTGTTTTCTTTTTTATGGATAATTATGATATTTTTTATAATATTAAAATCTAATTTAGGATGAATTCATCGGGTTTACTCTTCAAATTTTTTTTAAATTTTATTTTAGTCAAACTTATAATTTTTTAATAATTTTTTTATTATCAAGAACTTACTTATATTCAATTGGTGTGAAAGAAGCTTTTCTTATTATTCAGAAAGAAATAATTAAAAGATAAAAAATTATAATTTAAAAATATTATTTAAATTAATTTTACATAAAATTAAGTTAAAAAGTATAAAAATGAATTCAATATAGATAGAGATGGATTAAAAAATGGTTGAGAAAGATTCAATTTCAATTAAGAAATTATATATTTTAACCCTATTAGAAGGAGACCAAACCACAAAAGTCGAGGTAGAAATCTATATTGAGGCAGGTTTAATAATGACAGACTTATTTGTCAATTATGTGGAAAAATAAAGATGAGGAAGAAACATTTATTATAAGAATAGAAATAAGTCGAATCTTTTGAATGTTTAAATTTGACCTGTTTCAAAATTTTGAGATTTAGATTTGAGTCTGTTATCTATCATAAACTCTTTTTGTTATTAAAGTCTGATTTATTTAAAAACTTACACTATAAAAAAAGCTTATAAATAGATTTAAAGTTTGTATAAATAATTGATTAAAAAGATCTAAACATTAAGTCAACAAATAAAATATTCATAAATCATAAGTTTAACTATATAATTTTAAATCATGTATGTTAAATATAACTATATACAAATATAAAAAAATATATATAATACACCCATATAGTACATACGTAACCTGTACGTTTATGTATATAAATTTAAATATATATAAAAACTAAAATAAAATATAAAATAATTTTATTAAAAATAAAGTAATATACAATTTTTATAATAAATATTAGAAAATTTTATAAATATAGAATTTTTTTATTTAAAATTAAAAATAAAAAATTTTAATGTTAAATAAAATTATGTATATATATTAATATTATATATTAAAATAAATATAAATATATAAAGATAAATAGACCTTTAAATAGAATAAATAATTTTTTTAATAAATTTAAATTAAAATCTATCTGTATAAATATCATCATTTACATTGAAAAAGTCATATGCTTTGAAAGATGCTTGTCCCATTTGGAAGGAGTTTTGACTAAGCAAAAAGAAAAATCTACTTCAACTGATGTGCCTTTAGGCACGACCATACATAACATAGAAATCACATCGGCAAAGGATGGACAATTAGTTAGAGCAAACAGGTGTTATAGTGAATTAAAAAAAAAAATTTGACATAGAGCAAACAGGTGTTACAGTGAATCGAAAGAAAATTTTTAATAAATTTAAATTTATTTATTTATTTAACAAATTAAGTTATAAGCTTTTATTAGACGGTTTGATTTATTTTCATTCTTGATTTATTAAAAATAACATTTCTACTTTCTTTGGACAAAAAATGATATTGGAAAAAGTAGAGAAGTTGCTGCAATTGCACGAAACAGGAGCATTTGTCCAGTTTCTTTAAGAATGGAATCTAAAATTAAAGTTTAACTTTAAGAGTTTGCAGAAATAATTTGAATAATCATGATGAAAATGTATTAGAATGTTATCTAAAGAGTAAGTGAACCTTTCAGTTTTGTAATTTCATTTATATGGATCTTTACTTCTTATCTCTAAATAACAAAAATAATGATAATTACACTAATAAAATTACTATAAATAAAATAAATTTGTGAAATAAATGAGAATAAATTCTGACATATAGAATTTGGTATTTAAATTTTTTTTATTACTTCTTTGTTTATCTTTACAATATTCTTGTCTCTTATTATTTATTGATATATTAATAAATCAAATTAACATAAAAGAAAGTAAAAGAAAATAAGAATAAAAAATTATACTTATAATAATAATAATAATAATAATTAAAATAATATAAAATAATTAGTTAAAAAATATTTAAAAAATTGTATGACTCAATTAAAAATTTTTAAAAGGTTATAATTATTGTTAATTTGCTAATAGAATATTCTCATGAAAAATACATACAGTAGCTGAAAAGATATTTTAAATACTTAATGTCTAAGGATGTCATCTGAAAAAATATTGGGTATAATTAAATACTTGTAAAAATAACAATTGATCAAGAAAAAATCTATCAACTCACGTTAATAAGTTTGAGCTATAACTATAATAACTAATATCTTAAATTCTTAACCAATGAAATTGAATGAATAAAGAAAGAAATTCTTAACCAATGAAATTGAATGAATAAAGAAAGAAATTTTCTTTGGATCATTTATGAATTAACTAATTAGAGTTTGACAATTATATCATACTCTAAGGTTAACTAAGAGTTAAAAATATGGAAGGTACAATTTTTAAAAGTAAAAAGGTCGGACTTTATACTATACTATTTGGTCGTTGAGAAGTGTTGATAGACGTTAACTTTGATTAGTAAATTAGTGAGACTAATTTACTATCAATTTAATATTGAACCAACGAGGTTACACACTAACAAGTGTTCCAATCCTTATTAGAGGATAATTTAATTATTATTTAAATTAATTAAATTAAAAAATTTAATTTATTCAAATAAATAATTTTTTAATTTAATTGAAACATTATTATATTCTTATCCAGTACTAAAAATAAAATAATATAATAATATTGAAGAAATTTTAATTTTATTTTGAATAATTAAAACTTTCAAATTTCAAATTCTGAAATTTTAAACTTTGAATTTCAAATAAAATGTTGATTGCTTGATAACATTAAAAAAAACAAAGAAATAAAGTTGTTGCATATCTTGTAATTAATTTCATAACTAACTGACTAACATATCTTCCAGTCAGTGATTAACATGTCTTTTAATCAATTTCATATCCGACTAACCAAAAGATATGATAAAAATAGACTTTTGACATCTACATGAAACAATGTGAAAATATAATAAAAAAACACATATTTGAATAGTATTTTCTTGTACTTTCAAACATCTTTTTAGAATATTTGAGATATTTTCTTTGATATATGTCTTCCCCTTTATCGAAGTGTTGATCGTAAGAACTTAGTTTCAGTGTTAATTTTGGTGTGGATACACAGGGACTCTTTGCACCATAAAAAAGAAAAATTTAAAAACTACATTATAAGAGATATGCATATTTTCATTCTGTTGATCTTAAATAAATTTTAAATACAGAATATATCAATAGGATTACCTTTTTATTCCGTTCAATATCTTGAACATGTAGTAATCCTACATATATCATCTATCTTGTATTTGGTCATGAAATGAGATACATAATGTGGATTCTTCTAGTATACATATGATCTCTACTCTTTCTTTGTTACTTCTATATAGTTATAATGCTTTTCATAGTATTAGAACCTAATTTAGGAATAAATTCATCATGTTTCATTTCTTAAACCTTCTCAAATCTTATTTCAATCAAATTTAATGCACATAACTTTCTTCCATATAAGAAAGAAACTCTTACAACCATTAGAGAATTTAAATTGAAAAAGTATTTTGAAGGAAATGTTATTCTAAAAAAGTTTTTTTTTTTTTTAAAATGATGAATTAAGTAGAATCTATTTTGATAAATATCTGAATTAGAAGTAGCAAAACTCTATATTATTGACATAAATTCTTGATTCATTGGAATCTTTACCCACTCGAATGATAGGATGTGAACATCTATATCTGGTATAAAAAAATTAAAAATTATCCTTTTTTTTTTTAAATAAGAACAAAACTTAACAAGTTAATGAAAAAACCTTAAGAATATGAACGAGAAAGATTCAAACATTGGTTATCTTTAGAAGATTGTAGATTCTTAGTCTACCGTTGGTTCCTCTATTTTTGTTGCAAATCATTATATGTTATTTTTAACAAGTTTACAAAAGATTGTGATTCTTTTACTATCTTTGTATCATCAAGAATTGACCTATATTCATTTGTTGAGATAGAAAATATCTTTATGATCCAAAAAAAAAAGGAATTAAAAAATAAAAAATTACAATTTAAAATTATTATTCAAGTTAATCTTGCACAAAATCAAGCAAAAAAATATGGAAGTGGATTCAATACTAGCAAAGGTGGATACACAGTTGGTAGAAAAAGATCCATTTTCAATTAGAAAGCGCACATTT
The DNA here is from genome assembly GCA_026541065.1 of Canavalia ensiformis. Classification (NCBI taxonomy): domain Eukaryota; kingdom Viridiplantae; phylum Streptophyta; class Magnoliopsida; order Fabales; family Fabaceae; genus Canavalia; species Canavalia ensiformis. The sequence goes on along the minus strand of JAMKYM010000029.1, from coordinate 158,058 downwards.
TAATCCTATGAGAGGGAGACCAAACTACAAAGGTCGAGGGAGAAATTACTCTCGAGGCAAGTTCAACAACAAGAGGCCTATTTATCAAGTGTGTGGAAAATTATATCATAGCCTACAATTGCTATCCCTGCTTCAATCAAGGGATTCATTATCCCTTTGGAGACAACAACATTACTTCTGAAGTTATGTTGGGTAGTACAACACATCAATTGTTTCCTACAACTATAATATCAACACCTTCAATCCTATATCATTCTGCATGACAGCCTAATTCGGGTGCTTCCTCTCATTTTACAGTAAAATATGAACAATTTGCAGTCCAACTCACCATACGCAAGTTCTCTGAAGTTATTTAATTTGAAATGGTACAGGTATAGAAATTTTGTATGTTGGCTCTTCTTCTGTTAACTCCAGTAATCATTTTTTCCCTATAGTCTTGAGTAATCTTTTACATGTTCCAGAAGTATGTAAGAATTTAGTCAATGTTTCTCAACTTTGCAAAGATAATCATATTTTATTTTTTTGTTTTACTCTGACCATTGTATTATTAAATCTTAGACTTCCAAGGAGACCTTTCTCCAAGTGACAAGTTGCTGTCACATCCAGAAAATGCTACCAATGAATTCTCTTTACATTTTGCTTTTACCTTCTTTTTACAGTTTGTTCTTTTGATCTGTGGTATCCTAAATTAGGACATGTCTCTAATAAGATTGTTGATCATATTTTAGAGAAGTATAATCTTCCTTTACTTTAAATACAAATAATTCAATTTTCAATTCTTGGTAAATCTCATTTATTACTCTTCAATTATTCTCACTTATTATCATTTACCTTTAGAATTAGTATACTTTGATATATGGGGTCTTTGTTCCATTCCTTCTATCTCATATGCTAGATATTATATTATTTTTGTTGATGCATATTTTTAGATGTACCTTCTGCACACTAAGACACAAATATATTTCACCTTTCTTAAATTCAAGACTATGACGAAATTACAGTTTAGAACAAACATGAAATACCTCCACACTGATAATGATGGAGAATTTCAAAAACTCACTTCATATCTTGAATCCCAATATATTAATTGCAAAATTAGCTGCCCCTAAGTTCACCAGTAGAATGAAGTCCCTAAACTTAGCCTATCACAAAAAATGAAGGTTCTTCCATCTTATTTTTCTGTTTCAGCAAGACCATTGTCAATGCTCATAGCATGACTATCAGAGCCAAAGTTGACATCTTCAGGCCAAAATATTTTACTACCAACTCTTTCATGGATACTAAACCCAAATCATCTCAATTGGAAATAAGCTATGGAAGAGGGGTATTGTGCTCTTTTGCAAAATTGGACTTGGTCTTTTGTTCCCTTACAATAGAGAGGGAGTTGGTTGCAAATGATTGTTTAAACTTCAATATTCAAAAGGATAAGGCCAGTCTTATGACCAAGGGGTTCCACTAACCAATAGGTTTTGAACTTGCAAAATTTGTCAAGAACATTAGTAGTGATACAAATCTAAAAATATTTTGCTTTAGCAAAAAGCAAGATATCATCCACGAAGAAAAGATGAGAAATAGCAAGTTTTTGTTTAGCTAATTTAATAGAAAATCATATTCCTGCCATCACTTTTTCGTTAATAGTCAAAACAAGTCTCTTCGTACAAAAGACAGAATGATAAGAAGACATAGAATTTCCTTGTTTAACGCATCATCTTGGCATAAAAATAGGCAATTTTTTACCATTCTACGCACCAGAGACAAAGATGCAAAGTACACACAGCACATGAGTGTTTAACAATTATCCTGAAAAAAAAACAAAAGCACGCAGAGTAGAATTAAGAAATTTCCAACCCAATCTATCATACGCATTTTCCAAATCAACTTATGTCCACATCATCGATCTTTTTCCTAGAATGTGACATATAAAGAATTTTTTGGAGGATGTATAATAACATTATAAAGATATTCCTTCCTGGAATAAAACTACTTTGAAGAGAACAAAAATCTTTCGAAGTACTTAAGAACAAAAATAGGACAGCTTCAAGCGTGAAAATCTTTAAAGATATGATGGAAATAAATAAAGCTTTTTAACCGGATAGGCTTGTTTAAAATTTAATTTAATTTAATTTAATTTATTTAATAAATAAATAAATTTAAATTTGTTAAACTTTTTTAAATAAATAAATTAAGTTTAATCGATTTGTTTAAAGTTTAAATTGATTGACTTATTTAATAAATAAATAAGTTTATCTTTCTTAAATAAATAATTAACAAGTTAGACTTATAAAAATGTTTATTTAATCTATTTAAAAATTTGTTTATTTTTATATATTATATATTCATATTTATATTACTATATTATATTTATATAATACTAATATATATATATTTTAAATTTATTTAATAATCTTTTATTTTGTAAATTTTAAATTTATAAATCTTTTAATTAATTATTTATATAAATTTTAAATATACTTATTATTTTTTTATAATATAATATTTTAAATAAATTCATAAATTTTGTAAACTTTAAAATTTTCAAACCTCAACATTTCTAGACAAAACAACCTACTTTAATTTTTAAAAATATATTATATTACAATATTTTCTTTTATATATATATATATATATATATATATATATATATATATATATATATATATATATAAATCTATTTTTTCTTTACCAATTAATACAATCATTAAAGTGTTAGCGTATGCACTAGGCCAACAAATGGCCGTGGCTGTTAGACTAATTTTTATTTTTGTCGCATGTAATTTTCTTCCAACGGTCGAGGAATGAAAAATTACCGGTATATTTTTAAAAGCAAGTGGATTGTGATAAATATATTTTCTTTTAAAAATATATAAAATAATATAATAAAAATAAAAATATAAAATATATTATTAAAATATATAATAATTATGAATATTAAATTTTACCTATCATATTTTATTTTTATTTATTTTATTTTTTATCTTATAAAATATATTTTAAATTAACTTATTTTTATTTATTTTTATTTTTTATCATTGATTTTAATAGCTAATTCAATCTTAAATATTTATTTTTAATAATTACATTTATAATTATTATTTATTATCACTTATTTTTTTAATTATTGATTTAATTATTAGTTTAATTTTAAAACTTCCTTTATTTTCAATTGTTATGTGTATTTATTTTAGTTTTATTTTATTTTATTATTGTAATAAATCAAAATATAATTTTTTTAAAAAATATTTATAAAAGTTTAATATCAATTTTTTCTATATATTTTATTTGTTATTTTTATTTGTTATTATATAATTTATTTATTTATTATTATTATTATTTACAACTTTCCATTTAAATTGATTTACTCTATTCTTATTAACATTATTATGGATATTACTATCATTAATATTATTATTAATTTTTTAAATACTAAATTTTTACTTTATTCATTTTATTGGTGTCTTCTAATTTTACCTTTTTATATGTACTAAACAAAAATCAAAATTTTAAAAAATGCAACAAAATAAATAAATTTAAAAATTAAATCTACCTTTTAATATAGTGTTTAGTCTTTTATAATTTTTTATTTACTTATTTATTTTTAACTTTTCTATTATTATTCTTTTTACCTTGTTACTCCTTTAAAAAAACTGAAATTTCTAGGAATAATATATATATATATATATATATATATATATATATATATATATATATATATATATATATATATATATTAGGGGAAACATAAAAGCTGAAGAAATGACGGACAACATAATTTGGCTTACTGATTTCTGTAAAGTTCTACTTCTTAACAAGCAAACTTTAACATGATGGGAGAAGTTGGTTAATTTAATTCATTGAATAATTGCATAAATGAACTAATATGATAATTCATTAAATTAATAGACTGAATATTGGCAAGAACAAAATTTAACTTCAAAATTTTTCTAAATTATTAGATAATCATGAGACACTAAGCAAAAATATAAAACACATTGAGAAGCTGAAAATAGGAGCTTAGACAAGGTTCAAAGAAGTATAGCAGCTAGAAGGTAGAGAAGCCAAAACGCACAGAAAAATAACTTTTTCATTATCTTATTTAGTTGTGTATACATATTTAAAAAAAAACATCGAGTATATTTTTTTTATTTTGTTTACTATTTTTTTATTATTATTACCTTTATCCTGACTTCCATCCACGCTTTGTCATCTCTCTTACTTTAACATGGTATTCTAGTTCTCTATCCATAAGTGTTTTTTTTTTTGTAAAGTAGAACTCTAATATTTTAGTAGTGTCTATTTTTATTATAATATTTTAATTTTTTATCTTTTAATATGAGCATAGATTTATTAGTGTTTTGGAAGATTGTTCCTTTATTTTTATTTTATTTTCCTTATGGCCTATAGCCTAAAAAAATTATAATGAAAACATAATAAAAAAAATAGTGCAATCCAGTAATTTGAACGGAATTGAACATTTTTAAACTTCAAGAATGTATATTAAAATGTCATTCAAATTTATAATATATTTATTAATTTTTTTTTTATATAATACATACATCTTTTAAAAAAGTTTCATACTTATAATATATTATTAGTATTTTTTACTGAATATATATATATAAATATAAATATATATATATAAAGACTTCCATTCTTTCTTATATTATATATATTAAAAAATTCTTGTTTATAATACATGTTCATATATATATATATATATATATATATTATAATTTATTTCTTATTTATTATATATATTGAATTCTTTTTTCTTATTTATAATATATATATATATATTAGAATTCAATTTTTTATTTATAATATACATAAGATTTTTTGTCTTTTATAATACATAAATCATAATGTTATTCTTAATTTATGTTTAGATAATTTAGTATTAAAATTAAAAAATTATATTTTTTTTTCCAATCAAGATTATTGAGTTTTTTTTAATATATTTTATTTTTATCTTTAATATTTAAGTTTTATTATTATTATTATTATTATTATTATTATTATTATTTATTACTATTTATTATATTTGTAATTATTAATTTTATTGTATTATATTTCGTAGATAATTTTTTATTTTTTTATATTCTAATCATTAGTTAATTGATTTTTTATTACGTGTTGTAGTTTCATTAATATTTTACTTTATTATTATCAATAAAGTTAATTTTATTACCACGTTCAATGTTTAAATGTATTGTCTACTTTAGTTTTCATTATGCTTTATATTTATTATTATTATTCCACTATTATTTTTATTATTATTTTATTTTTAAATATTATTGTGTTTAATATGTTTATAGCTTTTTAATTATGATAAATCTTAACTTAAAAATAATAAAAATTACATACTAATATATATATATATATATATATATATATATATATAATTATATCACGATTCATTCTTTTCATAAATAATTTGATTTAAAAATTTGTAATTTGAACGAGATATTTTACTAATCTCATTTCTAATTTAATTTGGGACAATCGAATTCTGACAACTTTGATATTTTAATATTTTTTCTTCTAAATTTTTATTCTTAAAAATAAGAGAATCATTAAAATATTTCACATGAACTAAAAATAAAATCTAACATGAATATATAATGGAAAAGCAAATATTACTTTTAGTGGGCCACCATGGATTTAATTTTCCTAACATTTATACTTGTTTTCATTTTAACTATTAATTTAATAAATTATTTATTTATTCGATTACCTGCCACACCAACTTCCCTTGGACCCTTATTATTGATTTATGGTATGTGCTCCAATACCCTTGTAAATCTGGTGGTACCAAACCCCTTATCAAAAAGGATCAATGAAAAATTGACATATGTCAAATATAGTTGTAGACATTTAATGTGGTCAAACATAACATGTTTTAATGAAAACCTTGCAATTAAGGTCAAAATTTTTTTACATTTTATTAAAACGTCCCTCTTCTACATTACACGGATCAATGATTTTAAAAAAATTATTTTTATTTAATGTATTTTATTTTATTATTTTTATTTAACTTTAATTTACACCTGAATATGATACAAAAATTCTTAAAAAAATTGTTTAAATCATGACTTTTACAAAACTTTGTTTATATCAATTAAAATTTATTACTTTTATAATAATTATTTTAAAAATTATCTTCATTGTAAATTTTAATTGATTAATAATATAAATATTTATATTAACAATTTATCAAAATCTAACTTTTAATATCATATTTTACTATTTTATATTAATAAAATTATTTATTATATGAAAAATACTAATAATATATTTTTATATAATTGATTAATTTTTAAAAATTAAAATACTGATTTCATAATTAATTAATTTAAAAATATATTAATTTTTAAAATTTAACAATAAAAAATCATTATTAACATTTCTATAATTGTTAATATAATACATCATCCTATAAAAATAAAATTATAATATTTATGTTAATATTTTAAAATTTATTAAAGGTTAATCTAACATAATATTGGATGTTATTAATTAAATATAAATTAAATATTTTATTTTATTTTTTAAAAGAATTATTCTTACTTGCATTTTTTAATTTCTAAAGGTTATTAATCAATTAAGATTTATGACGAGAATAATTTTAAAAATATTTTATTATAAAATTAATAAATTTTAATGATGTAAATAAGTTTTTTAAAACAAGTTATGACTTTAAAAAATTTAAAATTTTTTTTACCATATTCAGATGTAGATCAAGGTTAAATAAAAAATAAAACAATAAAATACGTTAAATAAAAATAATTTTTTTAAAATTATAAATAAAGCTTGTTAATTTTTAAAAATTAATATATTTTTAAATTAATCAATTATGGAATGAGTATTTTAATTTTTAAAAATTAATCAATTATGTAAAAATATATTATTAGTATTTCTCATATAATAAATAATTTTATTAATATAAAATATTAAAACATGCTATTAAAAATTAGATTTTGATAAATTGTTAATATAAATATTTACATTATTAATCAACTAAAATTTATGATGAGGTTGATTTTTGAAATAGTTATTATAAAAATAATAAATTTAAATAATATAAATAAATTTTTTGAAAAAAGCCATGACCTAAATAAATTTTTTTAAAATTTTTTTATTATGTTCAGGTGTAAATAAAGGTTAAGTAAAAAATAATAAAATAAAATACGTCAAAATAAAAATAATTGTTTTAAAATCATAAATAAAGTTTGTTAATTTTTAAAAATTAATATATCTTTTAAATTAATCAATTATGTAATCAGTATTTTAATTTTTTAAAAATTAATCAATTGTGTAAAAATATATTATTAGTATTTCTCATATAAAAAATAATTTTATTAATATAAAATATTTAAATATGTTATTAAAAGTTAAATTTTAATAAAATGTTAATATAATATTTATAATATTAATCAATTAAGATTTATGATAAAGATGATTTTTAAAATAGTTATTATAAAAATAATAAATTTTAATGATATAAACAAATTTATGAAAAAAAATTATGACCTAAATAATTTTTTTTAAAATTTTTTTTATCAAGATGAGATGTAAGGTTAAATAAAAAATAATAAAATAAAATACGTAAAATTAAAATGACTTTTTTAAAACTATAAATAAAGTATTTTAAAATAAGGACGTTTTAACAAAATATAGAAAATTTCTTACCTTAATTGCAAAGTTTTTATTAAAGTATGTTATGTTTGACCATATTAAATGTGGACAACCATATTGTACACATATCAGCTCTTTCCTGATCCTTTGTAAAGAAAGGTTTAGTACTCCATATTTACAAGGGTACCGGAGCACGCACCTTAATTTATATTGAAGTGCAACCATATGCAGCAGACCAGAGTAGATCCTTCCCAAAAATAGAAAGAAAATGGCTGAGAGTAGAATTCATGTGATGATGCTTCCATGGTCAGCCTTTGGTCACTTGATACCATTCTTCAAACTTTCCATAGCTTTGGCCAAAGCTGGTGTTCGTGTCTCCTACATATCCACTCCCAGAAACATTCAAAGGCTTCCTAAACTTCCTTCCAATTTAGCTCATTTGGTTCATTTTGTGCAACTTCCTTTGCCATCCTTGGTCAAAGAGCTGTTGCCAGATGGTGCTGAGGCTACTTTGGACATTCCATTAGAAAAAGTTGAATACTTAAACATGGTGTGAAGCAATCATGTATGGAAATGTATTAGCGTGTTATGTAATAGTGAGTGAACTTTTTGTATATATTTTCTTTTTACATATATATACTTCTTATCTTTGTCCTAAAAGTTTGAGAAGTTAGATCAGCTTCTAAACTAGTCCAAGACTTAGCAGAAACAATTTGAATAATCATATGAAAATGTATGAGCGTTATCTAGTAGTGAGTGAACTTTTCATGTAGTAATTTCATTTACTTGGATCTTTACTTCTTATATCTGTCCCAAATCACGTTTCATATCATTGTAATGGTTATACATATGTTAATAAACTAGCCATCAGATTACTGAAGCAATCAATTGTTAATAAATGAGGCAACACTCTCACAGTATGCATAATATTTAAAATTTCTTTACTTACTATAATTATTGAGCATAAATTATTATAAGTTAGTCAAAGAGGCCTCCAAGTGGATAATGAACCAGACAATTAAAAAATTACAACACTTGAACTTCAATAATGCATTGGATTCCGAGTGTCGGACATGTACATCCACCAAGGTAAAGAAGGAAGAATTTACATGGGATTGACATAAAATCAAGCAAGTAGTAACTAAAAGATGAGGAATAATATTTTATGAACAATTAAATCTATACCAACCTAAATTTGAAAAGAAAAATCATTTTTATGATATATTTAAAATTATTTCAAAAAAATTAATAATTTTAATTTTGATAATAGCATTCATTGATATTTCTTTTAGAGGAAAATTACAGTAGAGGGAATGTAGAAATTATATCGGATAATGTTGTTGAATATTTATTTAATGTCAATAATAATTTTTTAAAAATAGATAATATAATATTAAAGGAAAGTTAAGGAAAAATTTTTATTAAAATAAAAATAAAAAATTTAAGTTTTAAGTTTAAACACTATTTTAAATGGATATAAAATGTTAAAAGTTAATAAGATAATTATTTTAATTATTTATCAAACGAGTTTGTTAGACCATCTCTAATGTAGAAATCCTCTCAAATTGCTTAAGTTTCATTTTGATTATTTTTATGTATATTTCATATTTATATATATATAATTTATAATTTAAGTTCTTTCAGCAAATATAACAAGAACTTATAAATGAATCTTACAAACTATCTTATGTTTATTATTTTAACTTTACTTCATCCATTATTTTAAATTTTATTTTTTTATTTTAAATTAATAAATATGTAAAAAATATAATAATTTTAAATTCTAAAAAATATTTATATTTATTTATAAAATAAGTTTTTTTAAAAAAAAATATATATTGTTCATAAATTGACATTAATAAATTTATATAATTATATTTTTGTTCATGAATTAATAAATTCATGACAAAAAACAATTGTACATATGTTTGTTTGAGGATTAGGATCATTCTTGTTTTTATACTTTGTTGTCAAAATAGTTACATAAAATAATTCAATATACATTAGGTTTAGATAGAAATTTAAAACAAAAGATGTAATTATTAATAAGCAGGTTTATGATAGAACGAAAAAAATTTTTCACGTATTTTGTTATTTTAGACAATGTGATGCATTTATTTATGTGTCCCACCTCAACGTAAAAAATTTTAAACCTCTAGCATATAAATAAAAGCTTTAAAAGCACTTATAATTAATAAATAAATGTGTTAAATATTGTGCTATATAAATTTTTACGTAAAATAAAATTATTAAATACACCTATAATTGATAAATAAATATGTTAAATGATATACAGTATAAATTGCTACGTTATAACTTATCGTCGTTGATAAAATCGTTAAATGCACATATAATTGATAAAAAAATTATATGTTATATGCCAACTTTTTTCCTAGGTACTCATGTAACGCATTACTTAAAAGTAACAGGCTATTACGTATAACTTTTCGTATTATAAAACTGTACACATCCCTTCCAAGAAAATACTTTTCAACCTATCTCGTAACGGTTAAATTTTTAAAAACTTAACCTATTTATGTTAAAAACCCTTGAACATAAGGTAAGATAGAGTTAACCAAAAATTAGAACATATAAATAGCAAAGGAAAAAGGGAGCAGAAGTCACGGGGAGGAGGCTTGGTTTTTCTTCTCAGTTTTTGGAATTGTCTCTGAAAAGATTTTTCTCCTTCTCTCTCAAAAGTCGTCGAAGGTTTGGCTTAGCTAATCGGAGTTTTTTACGAATACAGGTATGCTCCTAAAACTTTGTTAGACTTCTGCTGATAAATGTGCATTAGCTTGGTTTTGTTTCGGCTAGTTTTATCAAATTTCACAACGGAATCGTGTTCTACTTTCGGTGCATTCCTTTGATTAATTGTTTCGCCTGCCTAATTTCGCTAGTAAATCAATAATATCGCATTCGTTGAGTTCTTAATGATGAACGCCTATTCGTGTTCTGTGTGGTATCAAGCTAGGTTAAGTAAAATTGAATGTTAGTTTTATATGTGAATCAATTGCCTGTGATACCCTAAGTTATAAGGACCTCATACGTCACGGTTTCCGGATACAGAAAAGAAGAAAAACGCAATAATCTTCGGATCTTTAAGCAGGGAGGTTCCTTCCTCTTTTTCTTGATTTTTTTTATAAATACTATGAGGTCATCAAAGAAACCACCACAACAGGCCTTGCAAACCCGGCCAGCTGCCATAAACGGAGGTCCCAATTGGATTCAGGCTCGTGCGCTTGCGTTCGAATGCGCTCAAAGCAAGCACAGCAAGCACGTTCTGGACCCTGTTCCCTGTGGATAGTTGTGGTGCGGAAGAGAACTAGAGTACTTGACTTTGATTTGGCATAGTAGATCTCTAATTTTCACTTCAATCCGGTGAACCACGCCACCCTAAGACAGGGAAATTCTGCGTTTTGGCCACTAAGGAAAAAGGAACCAACATTTATTCAATATCGTAGTAACGAACAAAAATTAAGTGGCTATTAAGTATTTTATTTTTTTATTATTTGATTCTTTCTTTAACTTGATCTTCGTGCATATTTCTTTCTCCTCTGCAACTTTCCTTTCTTTTTCAATTTGAAATGACATGACTTTGGGGTTTTAACTTTTCCATGCAAAGTGGAGCTTTTGCTCTGCGCTACTTTTGTCCGAAACTAAACTTGAAAGGGGCCACCGTAAATGACGTCGGTATGGGATTTTTTAGTAATAATAATAAAATACCCATTTACAGAAATATAGTACGATGAGCGTTTCTTCGGCTTTTTTACATAAATGATCTAATATTTTAAAAATATTATCCTCACGATGCAAGGAATGAAGTATTTCCTTGAAAAGGATATCTAAACTTCTTATGACCCATGAATTTATGTATCATTTATAAATATATATAAATGATACATAAATTTATGTATTACATGTTAGCGGGTAGATACATCATTATCAATGCATAAATTGATGTTATATATTTTTATGATGTATGTATTTATGTATTGTAGGATATGATTCATTTATTTATATATTATAAAATTTTGTAATGTATAAATAAATATATTATATATTTAAAAAATATATTTATTGAAGGTGTGATGCATTTAATTTTAAAAAAAAATTAATTATTACTTCTTTCTTTTATATATATATATGGTTAAAATTGTGATCTTTATATGTTTTTCTCCTTTTTTATATTATATTTTTTATAATTTTATTGATTTTGTAGGTTTGTTGAGATTTTACATTTGGAACAATTGAAAGCTTATAAAAATTTAAAAAAGTTAAAGAAAAAATATTAATAGTTAATTTAAATATAATATTGGAAAAATAATGTTATTAAGAAAAAGTTAAATAACTTTAAAAAAATTTTAGGTAGTTTTAGAAAATTTTAAGATTCTATTTTGAGGTTTAGAATTTTGAAATGGATGTGGAGAAAAAAAATAGAAATGAAGAATAAAAAAATGAAAGATAAAGGATGAAAACCAAATGAATATAAAATAAATAATAAAGAAAAATAATAATAAATAAAAATATTAAAATTTATATTAATTTGAATAATAAAATATATTTAAAAATAAAATTCTGAATCTGAAATTTTTTTAAAAAATTAAATAATAAATATTAAATTTAAATAATAAAATTTATATAAATTTATTTCATAAAATTTAATTAAAAATAAAAAATCAGAATATTAAATAATGTTACATAAATAATTAAAATTAAAATTTTTGTCTATAAAAATATATAAATTAATATTAATATTTTTTTATTAAAATTAATTAAAAATTCAAAAATAGAATATGAAATAATCAAAATGATAAATAAAAATATTAAAATTTATATTAATTTCAATAATAAAAATATGTTTAAAAATAAAAATCTGAATATGAAATTTTTCCCAAAAAATTAAATAACAAATAGTAAATTTAAATAGTAAAATTTATATTAATTTATTTCATAAAAATTAATTAAAAATCAGAATATGAAATGATGTTACATAAATAATAAAAAAATAATTTCTTTTATAAAAATTAATATTAATTTTTTTCATTCAAATAATTAAAAATGGAAAAACAGGATATAAAATAATCAAAAATAATAAAATAAAAAATATTACATAAAAATAGAAAAAATTATTAAAATTTATTTAATACAAATTTATTTAAAATAAATACTATAATTATTATATAATTAAGAATAAATAAAAATAAATATATTAAGAGTTTAAAACATTATTATTTGCTAACCTTACTTAAAAAAAAATCTGAAAATTGAATTTGTAAAATATGAATATAAATTTGATAATGATTTCATAATTTACTGCATTTAAATAAAAAATAAAATATCAATTTTTCATTAGGATAAAAAATAATATTAAATAAAAATTAATGATTCTATAATTTATAATAAAAATTAATATATGTTGTAATTAATTTTAAAAAATACAATGTATGTATATAGTTTAAAATAAGTTATTTTTTAAAAATTAATATATGCTCACATTAATTTTTAAAAATATAATATATATATATATATATAAATGGTATAAAAGTGAGTTATTTTTAATAAAATTAATATATACTGATATTAAAAAAATATAATAATATATAATTAGTATATTTAAAAAAAATAGTATAATTAGTATATTTAGCTTGTTTATTTGTTATTTAATTAATTTATTATGTAATGGATTGTTTTAGGGTTTAATATATAGAATTCATAAAATTTTAGATTTTTAGAATTAAGTAAAAAGTAAAAAATTATATACAATTAATTTGAAAAAACACAAAAAATTGATTAATTTAAAGTAAAAATATTATACTACATAAATTTCATAAAAAATTTAGAATTTATAAATTAAAAACATATTACAATATTTGATAAATTTTAAATAGAAAAATAGGTTTTATAATTTTAATATAAATTTTAAGTAAAAAAATATTTAAGATAAATTAATTACTTTATACATATGGTATAATTTTCATTAAAAAAATAAAACATTAGTAAAAATTAGTTGGTTACATAATAAAAAATTAATTTAAATAAGAGAAATTTTAAAGTATATAAAATTTTTATTTTTTAGAATTTAAATATTAAATAAAAAATTATATACACTTTATGTTAAAAAAATTTAACAAATAAAATACTAGGTTTACGTAATAAACAATTAATTAATTTAAATAAGATAAATTTAAAAGTATATAAAATTTTATAACATTTTTAATGTTTAAAAATTAAATATTATATAAAAAATTATATACACTTTACGTTAGAAAAAAAAAACTTAACAAATAACATTTATTTTCATACAAATAACGAATTCATTTCAATTAGATTAATTTTAATAAGGTTCATAAAATTACATAAAAATTTATTAGGTTAGTAGTTAATATTTAAAAGTTTCAATTAGATTAATTTTAATCATATTCATTTCAATATGATCATATCATATAGTATGATATCATCGTTGCAGTTATCACGTATCATTAGACTCGAACCAATCGATGCATCTATTCTGACACTTCAGAATATTCATATCTTTGAGCAGATATAGAACGGAGAACTTGACAGAGAGTTGAAGATCAAGAGGACGAAGTTACACCATGATCGTAACAACGTTCCAGTCGTGCCATCCGCGATATTTGATAGGTTACAGAGAGCAAGATTCTTAGGTGTAGCTTAGCTACAATTCATTTACGATGATGTTTCGTTACTTGAAACATTAGTTGAGAAATGGAGACCTGAGACGCACACATTTCATACCCTGCTCGGAGAATGCATGATTACATTGCAGGATGTTGCAATTCTGACTGGATTGCCCATTATTGATAAGCCAGTTATAGGCAGTACTTCCTAGAGGGTTTGGAAACTCATTGTGCAGAAATTATTAGGTGCGTCACCTACTGAGTGGGAGCTTATGGGCGAATCACTTAAGATGAGTTGATTGCTCTACCACTTTGTAAATGTGGAGAAGCATATGGGGGCTGATCATCGACTAGATCGATTCACTCGTGTTTACATCCTACGATTTATCAGGAGAGTGCTATTATACGATCATTTTAGCTCTAGAGTTCCTCTTTGATACCTCCCATTATTAGCAAACTTTGATCTATGTGGTCAATATAGTTGGAGATCCATCGTACTTAGTTATCTTTTATCATGAACTGTACAGTTGCACAGATTACGATAAAAAAGAAATATGTGGGTTTACATTTGTACTTCAGTTGTGGGCTTGGGAACGTTTTCCCAAGATCTTCCCAGATCAATTTTTTTATGATGATCACACTGTTTCATTAGGAGTAAGGTAAGTCACTGACGTCGAGACTCATAACTATTATCGTTTATGGATTAAAATTATTGAATGTTAACTTTTTCTATCACATTGTAGATGGAAATGAGGGTGCATTAGGCCCAACCATCACGATATAGGCTTTTACAAGCATGTCTTTAATTCGATGGATCAACAAGAAGTTTAGTTCACAGTTCCTTTTATCCTACATTTTAAGTTTATTCATTCAAATATCAACCAAAATTAACCTATATTTTGAATTATAGAGATCACATGGCAACCATATAGAGGGGTCATGAATGATTTGTCTTTAGCCTATAGAGTCAAAAGTTGAGCTATGCATAACTATGGTGCCTTTAATATGTTTCAACATACTAGAGTGGCATCAACCTGACCAGTGTAAGAGGCAGTTTAGGATATCACAACATATCCTCAGGTTTTGTGTCAACCAGAGGATGTGCATGACATGATGCTGAACGAAGACCAAACGAGAACTGGCGCAAAGTTTTCACCCCATTCTTGTCTATTTCGGATCAGAGGCATTGTGTGCCTGGGTGTACCTTCTGATGAGTTGCTAAGTCATAACTCAGATTATATGAGATGGTACACTCGATATACATGTCGATGGATTACACAAGAATATGTGATCAAGGGGCACTTGGTATATTTGATAAATCCTAACTTGACTCAATTAAAAAATTAAATTAAAATTACTAAATTATTTACTAAAATTTCTATTTTAGGCGGATAAACTGAAGATTATGCATTACCTTAGCATTGAGATAGCTGCATCGGGGACCATGTCAGCAATAGATATCCTAGATAGGATCTGACGGCATATCGCGAGGATTATGCTGTTGAAAAAGATTGAGGATCGCCTTATCGAGGCAAGGTTCATGCACATGAACCAACTTAACAGACTCTTCGGTCTAACGTTACAACTTATATAGACTCGACACGTGTTGAGCACCATGGTCTTCAACGACATCGATGTCGAGCAACACCGGTTGCACCGAAGATTCCCCAGTTTCCACAGAGGTAGGAAGGACAGTACTTTGTCCCTACCAAGAAAGTTTATTCGTCTTTTGTTCCAGTGTACACATTCTCATCCAACGATATCGTGATGGTGGCGGCGAGTTAGTTGTTCTTTATATTTACATTATTAAATTTTATGTGTTTATTTTACGTAAAAAATTACTTCTATTTTTTTTAAAACATGTAGATCTTTCTTACATATGTGCATCGATTCAGTTGCACTTTGAGTTTGAGGGACCATCTAACTCTATATTTGGCCTTTTCACATCACCTGACTTGTCATTCCCTACATTCTTTGATCGAGTCAATCTGGGGGCAAGACCGAGCTTTGCTAGGACTGAGGAAGAATTATCATCATAGGTTGAGACGACTTTTCATACACCCTCATGTCATCATCAGAGGATCGAGTGTGACTAACGATGGAAGTCATCTCAACCTATGATGATGATGCTTCCATAGCCCTAGCAAAGCTTGGTCCTTTCCCAAGATCGACTGGATCGAAAAATGTCGGAGATGGCAAGTTAGGTGACATTAAAAGGGCCAAATTTAGGTTGTCCTTCACACCTAAAGTGAAACTAGGTCGATGCACCTACCTGAGAAGGATTTGCATGTTTTAAAAAAAAATACAAGTAATTGGTTAAGTAAAATAAACATAAAAAATTTAAAAGTGTAAATATAAAGAACAACTAACTTACCGTGTCCATTACGATATCGCTGTGATGGAAACGTGTACACCAGAACAAGAGACGGAGGAATCTTCTTGGTAGGGACAAAGTACTGCCTCTGTGGAAACTGGGGAATCGTCGGTGCTGCTCGGCATCGATGTTGCTAAAGACCCTAACGCTCAATATGTGTCGAGTCCATATCGGTTGTAGCATTAGACCGAAAAGCCTATTAAGTTGCATCACGTGCACTGAACCTCGCCTCGACAAGGCAATCTTCAATCTTCTTCAACAACATAATCCTCTTGATATACCATTGGATCCTATCTAAGATATCTGTTGCTGACATGGTCCCTAATCTCGGTGTTAAGGTAATGCATATCTTCAGCTCATTTGCCTAAAATAGAAATTTCAATAAATAATTAAGTAACTTTAATTTAATTTTTTTAATTGGGTCAAGTTAGAATTTGTCAAACTTACCACGTCTCCTTTGATCTCATATTCTTTGTAATCCATCGATTTGTATGTCGAGTGTATCATCTCATATAATCTGAATTATGACTCAGCAACTCATCAGAAGGTACAACTAGGCACACACATTAATGCCTCTAATCCCAAATAGACAAGAATGGGGCGGGGCGAAAACTTTGTGTCAATTCTCATCAGTTTTCTTCTTCAGCGTCATGTCATTCACGTCCTTTGGTTGAGATGGAGTCTCGGGATATGTTGTGTCATCCCAAATTGCCTCATACACCAGTTAGGTTGATGTCACTCTAATATTTTGAAACATATTAGAGGCACCACAATTGTCTATAGCTCAGCTTTAACTCTACAGGTTAAAGGCAAATCATTCATGACCCTCCTACATGGTTGTCATGTGATCTCTGTAATTCAAAACATAAATTAATTTTGATTGATATTTTAATGAATAAATGTAAAATGTAGGGTAAAGGGAACTATGAACTTAACTTCTTATCAATCCATCAAATCAAAGACATGTTTGTAAAAACTTATGTCATGATGGTCAAGTCTAATGCATCCTCATTTCCATCTATAACGAGATGGAAAAAGTTAACATTCAATAATTTTAATCCATAAACAATAATAGTTGAGTCTCGACGTCGGTGACTTACCTTACTCCTAATGGAACAGTGTGATCATCATAAGAAAATCGACCAGGGGAGAATCTTAGAAAAACGTTTCAAGCCCACAATTAAAGTAGAAATGTAAACCAACATATCTTTCTTTTTTTTATTGTAATTTATGCAATTACATAGTTCACGATAAAGATAACTAAGTACGACAGATCCCCAGCTATACTGACCACATAAATCAAAATCTGCTAATAATGGAAGGTATAGGAGAGGAACTCTAGAGCTAGAATGATCGCAAAATAGCACTCCCTCGATCAGTCGCAAGATGTAAGCATGAGTGAATCGATCTAGCTGATGATCAGTCTCCATATTTACAAAGTGGTAGAGCAACCAGCTCATCTTAAGTGATCCGCCCACAAGCTCTCGCTTAGTAGATGATGCACATAATAACTCCTACACAATGGGCTCCCAAACCCTTGAGGAAGTACTGACTATAACTAGCTTACCATCAATGGGCAATCCAGTCAGAATTGCAACATCCTGCAATGTAATCGTGCACTCTCCAAGAAGGGGTGTGAAATGTGTGCGTCTCAGGTCTCCATCTCTCAACCAATGTTTCAAGTAACAAAACATCGTCGTAAATAAATTGCAGTTAAGCTACACTTAAGGATCCTGCTCTCTATAACCTATCAACTATCACGGGTGGCATGACTGGAACGTCGTCACGCTCATGGTGTAACTTCGTCCTCCTGATCTTCAACTCTCTGTCAGACTCTCTATTCCATATCTTCTCAAAGATATAAATACTCTAAAATGTCAAAAGAGATGCATAGATTGGTCCAGGTCTAATGATATGTGATAATTACGACGATGATATCATATTATACGATATGATCGTAATGAAATGAATATTATTAAAATTAATCTAATTAAAACTTTTAAATATTAACTACTAACCTAATAAACTTTTATACAATTTTATGAATCTTATTAAAATTAATCTAATTGAAATGAATTCGTTATTTGCATGAAAATAAATTTAATTTGTTAAGTTTTTTTTCTAACGTAAAATGTATATAATATTTTATTTAATTTTTAAACACTAAAAATGTTATAAAATTTAATAGATTTTTAAATTTATCTTATTTAAATTAATTAATTTTTTATTGTGTAAACTTAGTATTTTTTTCTAACATAAAATGTATATAATTTTTATTTAATTTTTAAACACTAAAAGTTTTATGAAATTTTATATTTTTAAATTTATCTTATTTAAATTAATTAATTTGTTATTGTATAACCAACTAATTTTTACTAATATTTTGTTTTCTAACATAAATTATACCATATGTATAAAGTAATTAATTTATTTTAAATGTTTTTTCAATTAAAGTTATGAAACCTAATTTTCTATTTAAAATTTATCAAATATTATAATATTTTTTGAATTTATAGATCCTAAAATTTTTATAAAATTTATACAGTATAATATTTTTTTCTAAATTAATCAATTCTTTTTACATTTTTTTCCTAAATTAATTAATTATTACTTAACTCTAAAAATCTAAAAATTTTAGAAATCATATTCATTAAACTCCTAAAATAATCTATTACATAAAAAATTAAATAAACCAAAAGTAAAATTAAATAAATTATATAAATTTAACTAACTAAATACAATTTAATGTTATTTATAATAAAATAAATTTATCAATAAAATTTATCCACGTAAAATCTGTTATTAATTATATCATTAACATTAAATAAATTATTAATTTTTTAAAATAATTACAGCATCTAATTTTTAATAATTATGCAACATATCGTTTTCTTTTAAAAATACTAATTATATACTATTATATTTTTTTAATATTAGCATATATTAATTTTTTTTAAAAAAAAGAACATATTTTTATACTAATTATATATATATATGTTTTTATTTTTTAATTTAATTACAACATATATTAATTTTTATTATAAATTATATAATATATCATTAATTTTTATTTAATACTATTTTTATCCTACTTAAATATCAATTTTTATTTTTTATTTAAATATAGAAAATTATGAAATCATTATCAATTTTACATTAACATTTTACTAATTCAATTTTAAGATTTTTTTCTTTTTCTTTTTCTTTTTAAGTTCAGTAAATAATGATTTATTAAACTCTAAATGTATCTGTTTTTTATTTATTTTTAATTTTATAATAATTACAGTCTATATTTTAAATAAATTTGTATTAAATAAATTTATCTATCTTTATGTAATATTTTCTTATTTTTTATTATTTCATATTCTGTTTTTTAATTTTTAATTAATTTTAATAAAAAATTAATATTGATATTTATTTTTTTATGAACAAAAATTTTACTTTTTTTATTATTTATGTAGCATTATTTCATATTCTGGTTTTTTATTTTTAATTAATTTTTATGAAGGAAATTAATGTAAATTTTACTATTTAAATTTAATATTTGTTATTTAATTTTTATGAAAAATTTTCATATTTAGATTTTATTTTTTAAATATATTTTATTATTCAAATTAATATAAATTTTTATATTTTTATTTATTATTATTTTATTATTTATTTTTTTCTTTTCATTTGATGTTCATCCTTCATCTTTCATCTTCTTATTTTTTCTACTTCCATTTTTTTCTTCTTTTTCCACATCCATTTTAGAATCCTAAACTTAAAAATAGAATCTTAAAATTTTCTAAAACTAACTAAATTTTTTTAAAGTTATGAAATCTTATCTTAACAACATCGTCTCTACAATATTTTATATAAACTAACTACTAATTTTTTTTTCTGTAATTTTTTTAAAATTTTAAAAGTTTCGAATAGTGGTTTCAAATGAAAAATCTCAAAAAATTCACAAAACGAACAAAATAAGAGAGAAATATAATATAGAGGAAGAAAAAAAAACATATAAGGATCACGATTTTGACTTATATATATATTTATATATATATATATATATATATATATATATATATATATATATATATATATATATAAATATAAAGGGAAGGTTCAATGGATACATTTTTAAATACTGTTTTTTTATCTATGCATTACAATTTCAACTTTTTACCTATCTATTTGAAATGTGATGCATAAATTTATACATCATAGAAATTATTGATACTCATGTAAGGGAAAAATACTTTTTTTCCCTTAAATTACGCTTATATTATATTATTTTAAAATATTAATCCATTTATGTAAAAAAAGTTGTGTTTTGTCTAATGAGATCACAAATAATTAATACAAATACTTCGAGTTTGTGCAGTCAAATCGAATTCATGCGAATTGAGCAAATTGTCTAGAATATCTTAAATAATTTCTAAATCTTAATATATCTAGAAATTATGTAACAAACTTCTAACATAAATGTATAAGATATCCTATCAATCTAAAAATTTGCATAAGTTTTGATATAATTTTTGTTTATCTTAAATTTTATATATACGATGGTTTAAAATAACATTTAAATATTAGTTAAATATTATATTTTTTAATTAAATTTTTATTTTTAATATTTTTATTTAAATTTCAAAAATATACTTTAAACTTTTAAAATTTCTTTGTTTCAAATGACAAATTTTCAATAAAAAGTATAGTACACCTGTCATCTAATGTTTAAAGAATTGTATAAGTCATAGTACAATTTTTGTTTATGTATGTATAAGTTTAAAAAATATTTAATTATTTATTTGAATCTCACACTTCTTCAATTAAGTTTTAATTAATTTTTATTTAAATTTTAAAAATAAACCTTAAACTTTCAAAATTTCTATGTCTCACTCAATACAGTATAACACATCTTTTCTTTTGGTATTTAGAGAATTATAAAAATCTCGATACAAGGTTTGTTTATCTTAGAGGTGTATATGTGTGGATTTTGAAAAATATTTAATTATTTATTTAAATTTTGAATTTTTTAATTAAATTTTTATTACCTTTGATTTAAATTTCAAAAAATATATACTTTAAAACTGCAAGATTCTAAATCTGGTCCAACAAACTCTGTATATTGATGTATAACATGTCATATCATCTTTTATTTTGAGTATTGTATATCTTCTAGTGCAACCATCGTTATCTTATTCTTGTATCTAGATGGATTAAGAATTTTTCTTTTCAAATACTCAAGATGTTTCCAAATAGCCTTCAAATTCTCTAAAAATCCAACTTTCATGATATTTTCAAAGAAAATCTTCAACTAGAACTATGTTGTCTTAAATTTTTCACGTTACCAAAAAACTGTGTAAGAGCAGGTCATGTTCTGTCAAGCTATTTTTATAAATCTATTTATTTTATTCTATTTAAGGGATCAAATAAATATTGATATTAGATACTCAATTTAAGGGTACAATTCTTCAAACGTGCTATTAAATAAAATGTTAATTTCTTCTCTATTCTTAACCAACTTTTAAATCTAGAATTCATTTTAGTTAAGAGTTGTTTTAAATATTTTTTTTTAAAATAAAATTTAATGATAACTTCATAATTACAAATACTTCTCTCTAAATTCTGCAGACTGATCATTTTCATCATAATTTCGACTACGACATTAGACTTAGTTGTATCTCTAGAATTTGTTTCTCCTTTCCGATAGAATTACTTCTATCTACAATGCAAAACAATTCATTCTTCCGCTTGTTTTCCTCATTCACCGACCTCTTCTCTTTTTCTTGTTTAACCTATGTACAATAACATCCTATAAACAGCAATAAACGGAATTTGAAACATGCAAATATAAATTGAAGATTTGATAGTGAATATAAAGCATTGTTTCTATAACAGTCCGTAGATTCATCAAATATGTCGTTTGTGTTTTACTTCTTTAATAAGGTTTGTGTTGCTTTGTATCTTTTTTCTCTCTCTCAAAATAAACCTATCTCTTATAACCATAGTCAAAATTTTAGATTCCGTTTGCAATGGTTGTTAGTTTTTAATTTTAAAAATTAAAATCAGTTTTTATTTTTATTTTTAATTTTTAAAGGTTATTGCAAAAATAAATTAAATTATTTTAGTGTATCATTTTATTATGAATTTACAAAAAATATAAAAATAAAATATTAATTTAAAAAATTAAAATATATATGAAAATAATATAAATTTAAAATTTTAAAAAATAATAAAATTAATTATTATTATTATTATTATTATTATTATTATTATAAGAATAAAAATTATGTTTATAAAATAATGGTAGTAATGTGATGGTTAATACAAAAAATATTATATGATTATACAAATTTATATTTTATCTATTATTTTATTATCTGTATTTAAGATAAATAATTTTATATATGTTATTATTTTAATATTTTATATTATTTAATATTTATTTTATATAAAAGTAATATATATTATAATATTATTATAAATAGTTATATAATATAAAATTATAAATTTAATATAATTTATATATTAAATAATAGTATTTATTTTTAATATATAAAAATTAAATAAATTAAAATTTAAAAATTAAATTATTTTAAAATAATAATAATGAATATTATTATTATTATAGTGATGAAAAATATATTCATGGTATTACTTTTGATGATGATAGTTAAAATACAAAAAATATAATATAATCATACAAATTTATATTTTATGTATCATTTAATAATAAATATATAAAAATAAATTATTTATATATTATTATTTTATTTTAATAAGATTTAATATTTATTTTATATAAAATAATATATTATATTATAAAAATTTATATAATATCAAATTATAGTATAACATTATAAATTAAATATAATTTTTATATATCAAACAATATCGTTCATTTATAAATTTATAAAAAATTATTAAATAAATAAATATAATTTTATTTTGTGGAGTTTGGCGGTGAGTGCAAGCTGAATAAGGATGAAGTCTTTGAGATTGCATTTGGACTTGAGGAATCTGAATTGCCATTTTTATGGGCGCTGGGAAAACCGAATTGGGCAAGTAATGATGAAGATATGGTTTTATGGTTTTAAAGAAAGAATATATGAGAGAGGAATTGTTCGCATGGGATGGGCACCACAACAATAAATATTAGCCCATCCTTCTATTGGGGAATCTTTCTTCCACTCTGGTTGGGGCTCTGTGATTGAGGCATTGCAGTTTGGTCTCATCCTTATTGTATTACCCTTCATTTTTTATCAACCTCTTAATGCAAGATTTTTGGTGGATAAGGGTCTAGCCATTGAAGTGAAAAGGAATGAAGATGGGTCATTTACTAGAAATGACATTGCCACATCCCTTAGACAAGCAATGATATTGGAGGAAGGAGAGAAGCTCAGAATTATAACAATGAAGCTGCTGCTATTGTAGGAGACTTGAATCTGCATCAGGATCAATACATAGGAGCATTTCTCCAGTTTCTTAGGAATGGGATCTGGAAACAGACATGAAGTTCAAGAGTTTGCAAAAATAATTTGAATAATAATAAATGTATGAAAATGTATGAGTGTTTTCTAGTAGTGAGTGAACTTTTCGGTTAGTAATTTCATTTACATGGATCTTTACTTCTTATATCTGTCCCAAGTCACATTTCGTATCATTGAAATGGTTATATTAAATCACATTTCTTTATATACTTTTTTGGTTCTGAATTTTAGCATATTTAGGCTGGGTTGTGGTTCATACTTTATGCTCCGCTTATCTTGTCTATGAAACTTAAGTCAAAAACCGATCAAGTTGTTAATAAATGAAGCAACACTCTCTTAGGAGCATTTGCCCAGTTTCTTAGGAATGGGATCTGGAAATAGACATGAAGTTTAAGAGTTTGCAGAAATAATTTGAATAATCATGGATGAAAATTTATTAATGTTATCTAGTAGCGAGTGAACTTTTCGTCTACTATTTTCAATTTACATGGATATTTACTTCTTGTCACTTTGTGCAAAATGTTTAAGAAATTAGATCAGCACTAGTCCACTGTCTTGGTCCAGGAAACCTTTGAAACCGGATCTAGGACACAAGGAAATTTCTTATGGTTTTGGATCAGTAGCTAGTTTGGCACATAATTAAGTTTCCAAAAATTTAATATCCTTGTAATAGTTATATGTTAATAAACTAATCATCATGTTACTGACTGAAAGTTACATTTCCTTATGAGAGTACTAGTTATATAATATTTTTTACTACAAAATGTATAACAAAGAAGAGAGAGATAAGAATAGGAAAAAACAAGAAACATTGTAGCAGATTCAGACTGAATTGTGCTTTATAACTCTAAATATTTTTCTGGTTCTGCATTAGCAGATTCAGGTTGAGTTATGGTTCATACTTCATGTTCAGGTTATCTTGTCTAGGAAGCTTACATGAAAGAGCAATCAAGTTGTTGATAAAGGAAGCTAAAGATTGCAAACACTCCATGTTTTGCAAACTGTTTAAAATTTCACTTCTAATTATTGACCACAAATTAATAAAGTTTAAAAGTTAAAACTATTCATGTAGGCAAAGAGGCCTTCCTGATAATCGATGATGGACCAGACTATCTACAATACATAAGGTTCGAGCATTAGCATTTTTGGGTATGTGTTTTCCTTACATTGTAAATAATGATAAAAATTATTTAAACAGTTCAGTATGGCAATAATTATAACATGTTTATATGAGCTTATTTCAAGAGAAATAATCACCTATTCCCTTTAAAAAACTTTCACAAAAAGTTAATAAAAATAATCAATTATTTTTTAAAATAAACTGAAATAAATATGTACGTTCCATTACTGACTATGTCTTCCACTTCCATCAACACTAATAAATAATGCGTTGGAAAATGATCATACAGAAACTCCATGTGATATTTAAACCTTCAAAGGGAAAGAATGGAAAGAGAAAAAAGTAATACATAAAATGAATAATATAATGTAATTAAATAATAATAATAGGAAGAAGTGAGAAATATGTTGAATAGATATTGATATTATTATTATTAAGTATACATTAATCATTGTTTTAGAAAAATTTATGAGTAAGTAATATTTTGTTTAACAAGTTTTAAAAAAGTGGCTTATATGATATTTTTGTAATTCTGAGAGTATTTAAACTTGATAGATGTATATCAATTAAAATAATATCATGTGTGATTTTGTATTTAATGTAGTCAAATCTGGTTATACGTTTTTAATAATTTAATTTGTAAGATTTTAAAATACTGTTATTGTACATTAGTTTTTTTAAAAATATATTTTTACATAAATTTAATGAAATAGATAATTTATATTTTAATATAAAGAAATATAATATTATTTAAATGATGATTGTTTAATTTGTTTTTCAATTAACTTTCATTTTTATTATTATAAAAAATATTTAAATAAAATTTTAAATTTAATTAATAACTTAATTAATTTATTACGATAATTTCCTATAATAATTAAATTAATATTAAAATTAGCTTATCACATGATGTTAATATATTAATTTTATGTATAATTTAAATTAAATTTTAAATAAACTTGTAATTTTAAATAATTTATTATCAAAATTATCTATAATATTTAAATTAAAATTTAAAATATATTATTACTTTAATTAAAAAATATTGAAATAAAAATTAAAATTAACTTGTTACCTTAATTAATTTAAAACTTTAAATCTGTATGTAAATAAATTTTACATATTCTAATTTACATATAATATTTAAAATAAATTTTAAATTGATTTATTACTTAAACTACATATAATATTTAAATTAAATTTTAAATTAATTTATTATATTAATAAATTTATTAGACTAATTCTTTATCGATAAATTATTTTAAAAACAAAAATTTATTTCAATTTTCAAAATTTTTAAAACTATAAACCATCCTAAACGAAATGTTTGTAAACTCATTTTAACTTATTTCAATAAACTTAGCTTCTTTCAATAGATTTCATAGTCAATTTTATAAAATTAGAGTTATTAATACAACTTAACTTCTTTCAATAGATTTCACGGTGAAATTTATAACATAATAATTTATTATAAAAACTTACTAAATAAGCACTTAATTAAACTACTTAACGAAACACGCCAAATCTATTCATACTCGGGCCTAGTATCAACCAAACATGAACTGCGCCCAGATCACTACATGGAAGCATTTGTCCAGGTATCGAAGATTCGGAATGCATATATAGGGGAAAAAGTAAAACACACACATAAATATATATATATATATATATATATATATATATATATATATATATATATATATATATATATATATATATATATATATATATATATATATATATATATATATATATATATATATAGGTATTTTCTTGATTCTTTCAGGAAGTAATTTCAATAATCCTTTATGTAAGTGCAGCAGCGAATTAGCTATGTAATGAGTGAGCCTGGCCTTGTTTGAGGAATAAATTCAGATCTGGAATGAATTAAGAATACATATTGAAATATATAGCATTTTGTTATATAATTCAATCATATATTGGACAGTAATTAGGTCTTGAGTTCTAAATATCATCGTTAATTGTATTTTTTTTCACATTGTGTGTGTGAGAGAGAGAAAGAGGAGAGTGAACCTAGATGCATCGGTATGGTTGTCTTATGATTTGGAAGTTGTTGAAAATGACTTCAGCCTAATCAGGGCTATGGAGAGGAGGGTGAACCTAGATACAATATCATGTTAGAAGTCGAACTTGAATCTATTTCAACCTTAAAAGCTAATTCATAAGTTAGAAATTATTCTTAGTATATATAAGTATGGTTAGTCTTACCACTACACAATGTGAGACATCTAGATCCTAATCATGTAAATAGCCTCTCCATTTGTAGGAACAAGGCTGCATACACCTACCCTCTCGGCCTCTCCAAACCCGATTAGGTGAGAGGTTAGTGCACCGCCTCTCCCTCTAGAAAGAAAGAGAGAGAATCATACTATTATATTAACTGTTTTATTATTTATCAACAAAAATTAGGAACTTCATAAATGGATGTTGCCGCATAATCCATTCATAATGTAAAACTGTTTGTATTGTTTAGTAAATCAAACTTAAAATCTGAAGCCTAACGAACCAACTACACAGGTCCTACTAGGCCTAGTAATTAGAAAACTGTTTTGGTGCGAACAAATGAGAAATTGATATACCTGCAGGCCTTGTCCAAGTAAAAAGTAAAAACTAAAGCTTAACGTGTCATGCAATCACATTTTCCAAAATTGTTATCACGCGGAGCATGTCATTTAGAAGGCATGTCTTGCCATGTGCTGCCAAGAGCAACCCCATGATTCTTAATGATCTGAACTGCCTGCAGGAGAATATCTTGTTCTGCAGAGTATAACTCATCTCTGCTCTGTAAGAAAGAGAAATACAAGATAAACACGAGGGATAAAGAGATGTACGCAGCATTAGCTAACAAAGTGAAAAAGATAGAAATGCAGAATACTGAAACATTGTTTGAAGAACATTAAAATTTTGTAAAAAATCAAGAATTAAAAGATAAGGAAATAGCTCCACAGTTAACCCCATTGTCTCAACTCTTTTATGTCCAACTCAAATATATATCCACTACATTTCTTGAAGAGTGCAGCTATGTGCAGACATTTTTACAAAAAGACCTTAACAAGTCAGCATAGCAACCTTGCACAAAAAAGTTGCCTACATACTATGATTCGAGACATGATATTTTCATTTTAGATACATTTATGAAATGTCAGTTACTGAAGCTGTATATCCTTAATTTAGCTAGTTTCAGTTTTCTGGTCCACACTCCACATGTGTACACACAACTGTTATATAGCAATTCGTTAACTTTCTATCAACTTAAGCACTTGGGAATTGGGATTAATTGGCAATCAGTAATCCAGTAGGAATCAGGGCTATTTAGTATCCACTCCCTCTCAGATCAAGTGTATAAAACATCAGTTGTGCAATTTCAAATCTAAACATTTCAGCTAACGGATCCCCTTTTCTCTCTCTTTTTGCAACTTATCAGAAAATCAAATGACATTAGATTCCTAGGTCGGTTGGCCATGCCACTACTCCAACCTGCATGACAGCGACACTATGATTCTAGTAGTTAATTAATATATCATCCAAGTATTGGTGATTGAAATTTAGGTGCAGAGAGATATCCAAGGGGTCTCCTTGAGTGGTCGAAACAAATGTAGAACAAGCAAATCCAAACAATATAAATGCAATATAAAATGAAGCAAAGAAAACTTCAAAGATAATCAATTAACATATCATATTGTACTTCCTAGCTAACACACACCATAAGTAATGAGTCAGTGTTTCACTGTGCTTCCACATCAATTTCTTACAGATTCTTTCATTTAAAAATAATTATTGCAAAAGCATTTTATGAACAAAATGGATTCATTAAGTATAAATGGCCATAACATGGTTAAATTCAGGGATTCAGATGGGCGAGGTACCATATTTTTGAGGCTGTATCCAAGAGTCAACTCTGCATATGAACTTTCTATTCGGGACAAGAAACAGTAGGGAACATCTTTTCCTAAGAAAAGCTTCGCATTTGATCTTAGCATGCTTTTTACATCATCTGATATTTGCGGAATCTTACTTAAATCCTCAGTTTGCAGTGGAATTTTGGTCATGATGGCACGATATTCGGCACGGGACTTGTTTACTATAACCTACAAAGTAAGCATCAAAAGAAGGCTATAGTTTTGACAACTGAAGCAGAAAGTAAAACATAAACATAAGATCATAAGCTTAAGCAAGAAACATATTCATAGAATCAAGGCAATAGCTTTTGTATCAGCTGTTGTGAGTGCATGCAGACATGCAAATTTGAGGTGCAGCCTTCAAAAATTTACATATCCTCTGGAGAAGTTTCCTAGCACATATATTCAAGCCCGAAAGTCAAAGGGAATTATAAAAATTTAAAATATTGGTGCAATCAAGTAAGTCAAACAGATATCTTAGCCTTAGTTTAAAAGCTGAACCAAAGAATGGTTAGACAAAAAAGACAACATCCAACAGAATCAGACCATGAAGGAGCATCACATAGTGTGATAATAATGCATTATCAAATTATTTACCCAAGAGAATAATAGAATGGTTCCTTTTGTTTGAAATTAAAAATTAAAAATTTTAAATTTTAACAAATTATGTAAATATATTAATATTATATAAATATAATATATTAAAATAAATATAATTACAAATATATAATATATAAAGATAAATAGGCTAAACAGACTTGTTAACAAGTTTAAACCTGACTTGTTTATCTAAAAAGGCTTTTTAACAAACACAAATCTGTCTATTTATTAAACAAGTCAAACCAAACTAGATTTTAAACAAGCCGAGTTGTAGGCTCCGGTGAGACGGTCTAATTCATTTCCATCCCTATGTCTAATAGAATGATAGACAGCAGAATTATATGTAAATTTAAACAACAAGAAGCATGCTCAAACTACTACTCAGAAAGTCAAACAGAACCGTAACTTGATGAATCATTGGAGAAAAGAGAATGTTCTTGGTTTAAATAATAGATTCAAGCTCAACTACAAGCTACAAACAAGTAACAAGCATTTTCCAACAAGTAGTATATCTTTGCATGATGTAGTAGTGCCAAACATGGTTATTAGTGTCTATTGAATCTTAAAATTCGATATATGATATGATTCAATTTGACCTCTCAGTGATACAAATATGTTTGCGTATCTAAATCTCATGAATCTTTTTTTTAGCTTCTTCCTGCTTTCATGGTATTTTTGGGGCATGAACTTATCATCTTCATGACTTTAACCTTCTATAATTGGATTAATTTAAAGTTCATTTATGATATATCATGTTTACGCAATGAGTTATTCATTTGTTTAACTTAAAAATGCTAATATTTCTATGGTTTAAACGTTTCTTTATGTGAATATATATATATATATATATATATATATATATATATATATATTATTTTTAATTAATGATCATGTATTTTATAATGCAAGATACGATTTGATTCACAGTTTGGAAAATAGGCCTTCTGCTTCACAATTCAAATCTTGATGCCAAAGATCAACAAGATTGATCAATAATGTTTTAGGGTTCAAAACAGATTTGGCTCTCTCGAAGTGTTCAAAACTGCCATTTAAACGAAGAAAAAAATTAATGGAGTCTACTTTATTGTTTAGTAAATAAAAATTCAGAGAAAGTAAAAATAATAAAGTAGACTCCATTAATTTTAATTGGCAGGACACACTTCTCTGTATTGCTGAAGTAACCACAGACGAGGTGAGCCAGTTACCCTTTGTTTGGTTAAAGGCATCCGGAGGGAAAGAATTTGTTTTCTAGAGTTGGATAGATGTCTTTGTTTGCTTGCGTTTATCTTATATTGAAATATGAAATTAAATTTCATAATTAAATTTTGTGGAACCCAATGAAAATATTTCTCCCCTCATTAGGTGAGAAAATACGGGAGGAGAATTTTTTTTTATTCATTTTAAATTTTTAAATTATTAAATATTTTTAAAAAATAAAAAAATGTTATTAATAAAAAAGATAGTAAAAATATTATTTTTAAAGTTAAACTTTATTTTTAAATATTTTTATAAAGTATTAATTTTTTTACCACTATCTATTCCATCCATCCAAACAACATAAAAGATTTTTTTCCTTTTCTTTCTTCTATTTCCATCCATTCAAACAACTTATTTTTTTCATCCCATTTCCACTCCATTTCTTACCTTCTAATCTCTTTCCCTCCTAATTCTTTCCTTCCTATTTTTAATTCATCCAAACAAAGAATCAAGAAATGTTGGAAGGGGGAATAAAAGCAGGGAGGGGGATGCAAACCTGGCTAGAAAAAAATGAGTTTGGCACAATGACCGGGAACTTCTCTGCACTCAGCAACGATGTGGTGGTAAGACCCATTTCCACAACTTGACCCTCTATCGAGCCAGCCTGCAATTTTTCAATTTCTCAGACACATTTAAGAGATATAGGATAGGCAGACCTACATTGAAGCATGGAACCCTTCAAGATTTCCAAATTTTTGAAGTTCTCTTTGCATTTCACCAAAATTTTCATGATAAATATGTTAAGCCATCAAATTTTTTTTTTTAAACCCTCACCTAAATGTATTTTCATTTTTGCCCCTCCAATGTTTAATTACCCCTGTATGTATAAACATCATCTATATATGCACTACATATGGGACCACTGGAAAAAAGCAACAGTATTGAATGACTATAATATTATTATTACCTAATGTGCAAGTAGTAAAAATATAATTGTCATTCCTCACCTAAAAAAAATAACATCAAAGACGGCATTCAAGTGCAAAACAGATAGTAAGACCAGGGTTCAGAAAATAACTTTTATCATAAAAAAGTAAAACAGGATAAACCATTAAAAGTACACATACTATATCAACATACTTTTATTGTATCTCCAATTGAAAAGGGCTTTGAAAATTGCATAGATAAGCCACTGAACACATTGCCAAGAATGTCCCTTGCAGCAAAAGCAGTAGCAACTCCTGCACAAGAAAGACAGAACCATAAAATCTTCCATTCCTCATTTTATAGGTAGAAATACAAAAATAAATAAATAATTGAAACTTGTTGAGGAATGAGAAGCAAACGAATAAAAAACTTATCAAATGAACAGAGATACTCATAGAGATCTTAACATGTTTTAGCATAAAACTCTTAAGCTGGATCAATAGCTAGCAATTTAAGATAGCTGATGTTTTTGCTAAACCATCCATGCATGCATTCTATCCCCTTCTTTTTCTTATGATTGATATTATACACAGCTTTTACAGCTCTAGAACTGGATCCAGTTCCTTTGAAGAGAGGGAGTGTACTTTAGAGGATAAAGTGCATTTACCATTGTTGATTAAAAAGTTATCAGTTGAGGATTGAAATGATCAAATACATGTTTAGCAAACTTTGAAGTTAGTTACAGTTTCAACCATTGATTTTCTAGTGAATGATTATTAGTAAATTATATCCTGTAAAGTATCACCCTCGCGTTAGAGAATGAAATCCCCAAAACTAAAACTACCCATCTCTTTAGAGATTGGGGCATTTGTACTTCCTAGTTGTACTTTTCCTTTTACAAAACCATTTATGCAATATTTCTCTCATTTCAAGTTGTTTAGCAGTCACAAAGCACCATCAGCACAATCCCAAGTCCCAACCAATCCCTTCAGTAGGTAAACCAATAAAATCTGCAAAAACATTATGAATCAAAGGATTATAAACCAATTTAACTTATTTAGTCAAAGTTAATCCTTTTTAATATAAGCAAAGTGGAGCTCACCACACCAGATATTTTATAAATCAATTTCTGCAGTGTTGATGGTGTCAACTTTAAATCAGATTGATATACCTATAAGGAACTTTTCTTTCCTGAAACATACACTCTTAAAAAGAGTTTTCCTGCCTCCATCAACATTATAGAAAACTAAAGATGCAGGAATGCTACCAAAAATTAAGAATGTAAAATTAAATTGATCAGATACAACTAAATTTAATACTTACCTCCTATACCACCAACAGTGACAATAGATTGTACCGCCACACCACAAGCCTCAGCCAAAGCCATTATACCAATCACAAATAGACCAATAGATGAGATTTTGTCTAGAGCAAGCAATTTCTCCCTATCAAGTCCAAGTAAATTTTGACTGGACAATGTCCGAGCAAAAACATTTGTTTTCCATCTATGCAAAAACCATACAAATGAAAGTATCACCGCACCCCTCCAAACGGGTGTAAGATATTGTGAGGTTATAGTTGTTGGAGCTACCATTGCACCCCTGGAAATCATAGTCAGCTGTCATATAACTGTTCATACTGTAAAAAAAATGAAATAAAAAAATGACTAAGTGTATAACCAACCCACTAACATTTGTGAGAATGCCATGAAGGTAACTAAATATCGAACTGGATCCTCCATAGCACCCCAAAAGCTTTTCTCATAAAGAACAGGCTCCCTAGACATGCTTCCTGGAAATAAAGAAATGGGACCTTGCATTGCATATGTGTGAAATTTCCTCAAAATCCTAGGCATCAAGAACCAAGCAATTATAGTAGCAGTTAAAGTACCACCAACTGGAATAACCACCTTGTTAAGATAAGGGTGTGAATCAAGCAACTGCTGAGTATATGGAGTGAGATCATCAGAAGTTTCTTTAACCTTTTGTCCAGCATATGATGCCGCATCTACAACACTCTTCCAAGTATCTTTGATCCTCTCAGCCCAATCACCCCCAACAATGGAATCGCCACCTGTATTCATATCACTTGCACCAGAACCAGCTGGAACCTCTGTGCCACCATCCCCACTTCCTTTGCCACCCAAAGACGATGAATAGGTTCGGCAATTCAACACATAACTTGTGGAAGCAAAAGGAAGGGTACTCCGAAAACAAAAGCTGGAGAATCTATGATTAAACAAGGCATTGGCTCTAGTACCAAACCGGCGACTACTTACAAGGGATTCAGAAGCCAAATTACTATAGTGGTTCTTAGCAAAAACTTGAGACGAATTTAACCCTTCTTTGGAATACGGAAGGCCCACCGAATCACTTGGCAACCTGGCAATTCTTGCAAATTTCGTAACCACGCTACGGTGATTATGATATTGTTGAACTAATTCCATATTGAAAGAACTCTTGATTGAGCTTCCTATCCATCTTACAGAGGAAGACCTAACAACCGCCATTTTAAGCACACTAATCACTCAGCATTTGAAAGTAAACAGCAACGACATCGTTTGATAAGATTTCAATCAAGTCCAGTAACGTCTCAATCTGCGGATTTCAGAACAATCGCCACAATGCAATCACTTCGCCCCCAATATATTTGAATTAAATTAAAATAAAAATAAAAATTCAGAATAATCGAATCGACTAGTAAATCCTAAATCGTGTGTTTGCAAGCAGAAAAGAGAGTAAAAATAGTGTGGCTGACTGGGATAAAGCTCTTACTTACTTTGCTTTCATATTAGATCGAATTTCATGAGTCTTCTAAGGAATCAAACAGAAACGGGAACAGCGAAAATAATGATGGCCAAGTGTAACCTTGAAGTTGAACGTTATGTGACGAAGGTTACATTACATCTCAGATTTTACTTTTTTTTATTTTTAAAATTTTTTATATAAGTCAACTTTTAAAAAAAAAATTACCAATCCTAAAAGATATATTTAAAAAATATTTTATCCTTATTTTTATTTTATAAAATAATATTTACACAAGGTATGATATTTTAATATTATAGAATAATCGATAATGAAATTATTGTTTATTTATATATTTTTTATATTTTAAACTAAAATAACACAATCATGAATATATAAATAAATAATAAAATATTTTAATATAAACTGAAATGTCGACAGTATTTTGTATTTATTATAAAAAAAATTATTATTTATTGACAATTTAATATTAGATTAAGTTTTATTAGTATGAATATTTAACAAAATTTAAATTATTAGTATAGAGATTTTAAATTTATATCAATAATATAATATAATATATTAATAAATAATTTTATTATTATAAAATATTGATATATATTTTCAGTATTAAATATTAGTATAATGTATTATTTGATAATATAAGTTTTTAAATTTGATAATAGTAACATGAGATATATAGAGAAACAAGCTGTGGTCTTTAATTAAGTGTTTATATAATAGAATTGTTACAATTGAGAATAAAATAAGTGTCTAATTATATTATACCTTTTCACATCTTGAAACAACGAATAGATTTGTTGCAATTGAGATGAGTACTAAAATATGTTTATTTTGATGATATTTAACGTAAAGTTTATTAAAGTAAATTTAAAAAGTTTATAATTAGAAAACTAAGTGCGTTTCTAGACTAATTGAAAAGGTTAAATTATTTTAATAATTAATTACATTTATAAATAATTAATTACATTTATAAATAATTAATTATATAAAATAAATTTTAGATATATAAGGTAAAAGTAATTTTAAAGTAATTTATTTTATTTAGATTATATAGGAAAAAATTATAGTAAAATCATAAAAATAGATATGAAGTTTATTTATAATAATTAATTTTATATTTAAACTAATCAACAATAGAGAAGAAATGGAAAAATAAAAGTTAAATATAATATAAGTCAAAAAAATTTAATTATAAACTTTGAAATTTACTTATCTTAAATAATTTGTTTCTTTTATTAAAAAATAAAATTTATAAATTAATTTTTTAATAATTGTCAAATAAAAATAATTTAAAATGAAGATCCAAAATTTAATTCTATTACTTTTATATTATATAAAAATATTATATAATAATTTTTAAATTTTTTAAATAATAAAAATATTCATTATCAAACACATACTAGAAAAACGTAAACCACTTTTACGAGTTTAATTAATTTATGTCATCTTTAACTTGAATATTTGCATAATAAGCATAGTTTTAAATAAGTAAATTTTACATAAAATTTTTTAAGTATTTTTTAATGTATTTAAATAGAAAGAAATTTGGTGTAATTTTTTATATATTTTTACTAGACAAATCGTCATAAATATATACAAGTTATCACATGATGATTATATTTATAAAAACAATCTTTGCAGATCATCTATTACTAATATTATGCTAATTAATTATTTCTATAATTAGGCCATGATAGTTAAAAAAAAAAATCTTTCACAGATTTCAATATCTCAATACCCTCCCTCAAGTTGTTGGAGCATATGGGTTATAAATGCCCAACTTGGAAAGCATGCAGTCAAATTGGGTTTTTTCTTCCTAAAGCCTGGATATATTTGGTAATAGTTCCTCGCAGTAGCTCATCACGAATAAAGTGACAATCTACTTCGATATATTTGGTACGCTCATGAAATACTGGATTAGCAGTAATATGCAAGGTAGCTTGATTATCACAGTAAAGTTTAATAGGTTGAGAATGAACGAGACACTGTATGTGGCTTCAAACCAACATCGTGGAGTTTGTTTCAATCCATACAATGACTTGCGTAATCTGCACACTATGTTGGTTTGTGATCGAAATCCTGGATAAGGATTCATATACACCTCTTCTTCAATATCTCCATACAAAAAGGCATTTTGAACGTCCATTTTATGACGCTTCTAATTTTTAGCAGCAGCTACAACAAGAAATATCCGCATAGTCACCATTTTAGTTAAAGGAGCAAAAGTTTCATTGTAATCAACATCTTCAACTTGATGATTTCCCAATATCACAAGTCTGACCTGGGCAAGGATCGTGGTTCAAGTATCTACATTAACAGCTACTAAAAAATGTCGATGTTGCATGGAGAAGGTATCATACTTCACTTAATATGTTATATAGTAGAGTAGGGCGCACCTGAGAAGTGAGAGGCAACAGGAGAACTTGGAGAGAGAGGTCTATTTTGCAGACGGTGTTTATCACAAAATCTTTCAGGCAGATGGATGGCTGCTTAGCACGATGTCCACGTCCCAAGGCTTCCTATCAATATTAGAGCCATCTTTTTTGTCTACAATAATCCCAAACAAAAACATTACTCTCCATCCATATGTTCAAAATTACCCATATTTTCAGTGTTGGCTTCACTATTTGGATTTGATTATTTCAGGATCATCATCAATACTGCCGAAAGACAAAAGATTACTGGAATCCACATGCTCAACCAACAATCGAGGTTGAGCATTAGGAAATTCATTTTCACAAAACACGACATCTCTTGACACCATGAACTTCTCCAACCCTTTTTACCATAGGATATCCCAAGAAAACACATTGTCGACTACGACTTGCAAATTTATCCCCTTTGGTGTCTCGATTGTGAGCATAACATAAGCTCCCAAAAACACGAATATGATTGAGAGGCGGCCGCTTGTTGTAAAGCATCTCATATGGAGTTTTCTCATTCAACACAGTTGAAGGTGTACGATTGTTAAGTATGACACATTTCCCCCAAAATTCAATAGGCAGATAAGATTCAAGATGCAATGCACGAGCAACATTAAAAATATGCCTGTATTTTCGCTCTACTTGCCCATTTTGCTAAGGAGTCCCGGTACAAGAAGTTTTATGAACAATCCCATGATTTTGAAAATAGTCAATCATGCATGTGAATTATGTACCATTGTCACTATATACAACTTTTACTTGTTTCCCAAATTGACGCTCCACCGTAACAAAGAACTAACACATACGTGTGAAAACTTTTTTTTTTTTTTTTCAACAAATAAATGCACACACCTCGTGATTATCATCCATAATGGTCAAAAAATACCTAGCACCACAGTGAGCCATGGTTCGATAGTGTTCCCAAAGGTCACAATTAATTAATTGAAAAATATCCATGGTTTTATTAATGCTATTGGGAAATTTCTCTGCATTGTTTAGCTCTAAGACAAACATCGCAAGCTTTATTACATAATGCATTATTTTTATTAGAATTAATATTTGAAATAAGCTCCACAATCATAGAACATGGGTATGCCAGTTGCTTATGCCACAGAGTAAATACGTTTCCATCATCATGTCTCACAGCACCAGCCATGGCCATTCCACCAAGATAGTAGAGCTTATCTCTTCCTTCATATGCTCCAATCACCTTCTTCGAGATACGGTCCTGGACAACACAAAATTTATAAGTGAATAGAACCATGCAATTCAATTCATCAATAAGTTGTGACACTGAAATTAGATTGTATTTTAAGCTAGGCACGTAGAGACATTGCTTAGTTTTAGAGACTAAGCACCACCACTCCTCTTTTAGTAGCAAAGGCTCGGTTTCCATCATGAAGCTCACGGGATAGTTCACGTCATTTTTTATATCGATCAAACATTTCAGTTCGGTTATCATATGGTGAAAAGAACCTGAATCTACTATCCATTGAACCATATTAGACTTACCAATCAATTAACATTATTCAAGAGATTCACCCGTGTTTTCCACTACTTATCACTCAACCGAGTAGCAATAGATTTTTCTTCATTTGTCATCATGTTAGCTGATTCTGATGCTAGTGCGTAGGCTTGCGCCACATTTGCCTTGGCCACTGCACCACATTATCTAGCATTGTACGTCATCCCTTATTGTATAGTTTTGTCGCGCCCAACTCCTCATCCAGTTTCTCTATGTCGTTCACCCCACCACTTTGGGTATCCGATTAATGAAAACATCTTTCAATGGAACGTTCGCAACGATTGCAATTACTGCAAATTATGTTTCAGTTCACGATAGTAATGGCAGGCCTACCAAACCGCTATCTGATACCATAAAGAGGAAGAAATCTGGTGTAATTCCTTATATATTTCCACTAGACAAGTGATAACAAATATATACAAGTCGTCATATGATGACTATATTTACAAAAACAATATTTGCAATCATATATTACCAATGTTATGCTAACTAACTATTCCTAAAATTAGGTTATAATAATTATAATAATATCTCAACAAATATTTATAAAATAATCTCTCTAAAAATACCAAATCGGATAATAATAATAAAAAAAATCTTTCACATATCTTAATGTCTCAATATTACCTTTTCATCTGTGAGCAATGTTTTTAAGATTATTAGGTTGATCAATTAAAATATTGGTTAAAATTTAATAAATATAAGAATTAAATCAATATTAATTTAATGTTATTTTTAAAATATTTATAATATAATATATTATATCATAAT
Source organism: Canavalia ensiformis (assembly GCA_026541065.1). Taxonomy (NCBI): domain Eukaryota; kingdom Viridiplantae; phylum Streptophyta; class Magnoliopsida; order Fabales; family Fabaceae; genus Canavalia; species Canavalia ensiformis. The sequence goes on along the minus strand of JAMKYM010000029.1, from coordinate 118,688 downwards.
TTTATATTATTAAAAATTAAAAATTATATATTTTTATAAATTTTTTAATTTAAATTATAAATGTAAAACTAAATAAAATATAATATAATTTTAAATTTATATTAACAAATATAAAAAATAATATTATTTTATATAAATATTTTTTACTAGTTCTTTCAACTTGTTTATGTACTAATTTATTGATTTTTCTACCAATTCTTTTATTAAAGTGGTTAAATGATATAAATGATCTTGAAAAATGTTCAACTCTATTTAAATTTTACAATTATACAATATAAGTTTAGATACTATTTTATATGATGGAACTACTTTATATAAAAATTTATTGATTTATATTATGAAGATTGAATCATCTTTCACTTTATATCATTATGCTTATAAAAAAAATTTAATTAAAATAATTATTTAAATATTAACTTATAAAATATTATTATTTCGAAACCATAAATGTTAAAATTTATAGACAAAGCTAATCTAAGTCTTACAACAAAGAGAGTGATTGGTTTTGTTGTGGGATTTGATCTTAAAGACATGCTTTATCCAAAATTCTATGTTGAAATGTATGAAGAGGCTCGATGCAAGTCAGTCTTATGATATCAGGAGTGTTTGGTATTATTATTATTATTATTGTTAGATTTGGGCTTGGAGTTGCTGTGTTTGTCTAAAATGTCATTAGCAATTTCGTTATGTTAAATTTATGAAAAAGTCTAATTCAAATCTTACAATGTAAAGAGAGTATATTTTTATTATGGAATTTTAAACTTATAGTTGCTAATTTGTTCAAAATTTTATATTAAAATTAATGAATAAAATTATCTACCTCACATACTATTATAAATAGGTATATAATTAAATTTGATTTACATAAATTTGATTACATTATCTATTATTAAATGAGTTTAGTTGAATTAGATCGGATTAGTTTACAAAATAAGATAGAATAAATAAAAATAAAAATTTGTATTGGATCCGTGTTATATTATGAATTGACAGTTCATTTGGATTATTTAACTACTGAAATAGTTTAAAAATATTTATGAAAATTTATATTTTATTTAAAAAATTAATTTGTAGGTTAATTCGTTAATCTACTATCCAACTCATTTAATCAGTATATAGATTAAACGAACAAGCAAAAAACCTGTATTTTTATTAGTTTAGACATCTAACCTGTAAATTTATGAATTTATCTCTTTGGTTTATATATTCAATTTTATCTAATATAAATAAAATAATTGATCCATATATATATATTTAACTTTATTTAATATATAAAAAAGTGATTAATATCTAATTGTAAGACTTAAATTTAAAGTTATCTGTCTGGTTGTTGAAAATAATTTTTTTTATATTTAAATTTTTATACAATAAATAATAAAAATAAATTTTTCTTTAATATAAATTTTTTAAAAATAAAATAGAAATAATATAACATTTGATAAATAAAATAAAAATATTTTTACTAATAAAAAACCTCTAATTTGTCCAAAATACCTAAAGCAATTTGAACTAGTACACCTCTTCTTCACATTTTCTAGTTTTTTTTAATCAATGGACTTCTTTATTTCCAACATTAAGTATTTATGAAAAAATTTTATGATAAAGTTTCTAAATAAATTAACATCCTTAAATTGATTTTAGCTTATATGAAAAAAATATTTTACTTTTTTAATTTAATTTATTTTTATATTTTAAACACCGGTTGAGAAATTTTTCAAAATTGACTCTAAATCATAATTCTTTTATCTCATGTACTCAACCAAATTTGTTTGAAAAAATATTCAAATATATGAAATACAAACATATTCAATCTAAGTTAGTCCTATATTAAAATATAAAAGTTTGATGGAATATTGAAAACTTTATAATATTAGTATCCTTCAAATATTTTGTTTCACATCCTAAAATCTTTGTATATGTTTTGTAATGTGCCACTGAATATAAGATGAACTTTCAATGTTTGTTGGCACGTTGATTGGCGTAACAACTTCACATTCATACTAGGGGTGTATTGTTGGAACTAATTCATTGATCCACTAGACAAAAGCACACCTTAGAAGTGGAGTTGCTTGTGTGATTACACATTATTAAAATCTTAAATAGCATTTCAACAAGTGAAATTTTAAAATCGTTGTTGTGGGAGGCAACCAACCACAAACTCACAATAAAAAATTAACTGAATCCAAACACCTTCTTAGCTTTATACTATTTGAGGGTCTTCCAAGCATTGATTATTTACATCCACGGCTGAAGACAAATTGTGTTTCAGTTCCCATCAAACTCTCAACAAAATTCATAGTGTTGTTGAACACTCAAAACAAGTAAACCACGTTAACTTTCATTATGTTAACTTTCTCGTTCAGAAGAAACTAACTAGCTATATATTATTAATAAGTGACCAATTTTATTTAGAAGAATGGCTGAAGTAATGAATCGAGTCATAACTGATTGGTAAAGGAGTGTATATATTGAGAGAGAAAATACCGGTGTATTGATTTTCATAATTTTTTTTTAATTTATCCTTCACACCTATTTTTATATATAATCATTTACTTTAACAAATAAAAAAAATCATATTATTGATTAATAATAATAACAATAATAAATCGTTATATATTGGTATTCATATTCTTCAACCAAGTGTGTTTATATTTTATTATTAAATTTTCATATGAATGATAAAAATAAAATATGAAAAGATGTAAGATTTTTAAGAAATTACATAAATTTTCGTGTATAATTATATATTTTAAATTTTTTATTTTTATTTTTTTTTCATACAATTGATATTCTCATTTGATACAATTTTTTATAACAAATGTATTAAATAATAATATTTTTTGTATGAAAATATTTAAAAAAACATTCTACGTATTCAAACTTATCAAAATAAGATTTATTTATGACATAATTCATAAATCCTAAAAAAAATATTTTATGACTATCATATGAATTTATTTTATCTTTCTATTTATGATTAATTTATGTAATAAAAAATTATAGTTATATTATTTATTAAAAAGTATGTCGCATATTATTGTTATTGATTAAAAATTAACAAAAAAAAATGTAACTGTGAAAAAATAAAGTTTGGAAATTGAAAAGTCAAAAAACATATGAATGAGGAGATGAATATTTTTTTAAAAATGAAATAATAAATTAAATAATTTTATGTAACAAATGCAATGAATTAAATTCTTGTTATAATATATATATATATATATATATATATATATATATATATATATATATATATATATATATATATATATATATATATATGATCATTATTTAAAAAATACAGTTTTATTTGTTATTTATTTAAAAATTAGGAAAGAAACAATTAGAAATAAAAGAATTAAAATAAGGTATTTTAGAATATGAAGAGCCAGAAAATATATAAACGACGGAAGAAAGTTTAAAGATAGAGAAGTCATGAAATCATAAATTAAAACAAAAAACTTTAAAAATGATGTGATGATTATAGAAAAAAATCTATTTGGAAAAAATGTTTTAAATTAAAAGGATATTTATTTAATTAAAATATTTATTTATTTGTTTGAATTTCAATACAGTTTTATAAAATTTTATTGTTTATAGTGATATTTTCTTATTGCTGAATTAACACTAAAGCGTCTAATGTAATATTTTTATATTACAGTATTGAACTAATACCAAAGTGTCTAATGTAATATTTTGATATTATGGTTTAAGATAAACAAAAATTAGCATTTGATATCTGCACCAAACACACGCATTACGCATTATATATACCATTTGGAAAAATTCATGTAAAAAAACTAATAAATTAATTGAAAGTTTAAAAGTGAAAAATTAAATCTTAGTCAAAATATTAAATTAGTTTATTAACTTAAAAATATTTGATAAGATTAATTTTTGAATTAAATAGTAAATATGAAATAATAGAAAATGATATGTTTAGTTATGGTTCTTTATATAATTTCTATTTTTATTTTGTAAACAAAATGTATTTTTGTGAAATTTATAATTTTAAAATTTCAATTAATTTTATCCTTTTTTCATTTCTTTAAAAATAAAGTATTTTATTAAAATAAAATAAATAATACAAATAGTGTAAGAACTAAAACATTAAAAGGATAACTTTTTTGTGAATTAAATAAATTTTTTATTAAATATATAGAATAAATATAAAAAATAATAAATTAAAAGTAAAATTCATATAAAAAATACTATAAATTAATAAAATAAAATTTCCAACACTTCTATAAATTAATCAAAATTACAAGTTAAACACATTCATAATTTATGTAAAGGGCAATCTTTCTGATAATATTTCTCTTCATTTGTCTTCTTCAATTTTTTTTTTCACTTTTTTATATTTTTGCTTTCTTTATATAATTATATGAATCATACATACAATTTTTATCACTTTTCCACTCAGAAATTTACCTGTTCCGAATGGGGGAGTATCCAAGGTCAAGCTTTTGAGCATAAATCTGCAGTGAATCATTCGTCAGTCTTTGATACAAGACAAGTAACGATATCCTCCTACTTTTCTTTTTCAGTATGTTATCACTTATTATTAAAAGAATTGCCATATTAACAATTGCGTGTTGCGGTAGATTCAATATTTGGTTCAAATGCAATTTCGTTTACAGTTACACAATAATAGATAAATGCATATCAAATCATAATCTTTATAATAAACAGTTACAAAAACAGTTTCTAGTAACAGTGTACCGAGAGGGTTACTGTGGTTCTGTGTATAGGTATAAATAAACTTTATGTGTTTATCTTGTGACTAAAGTTGAGATTCTTCTTATACTGTTACGGGTGAAGTGGAGAAAAACAAGAAAAACCTCTTTTCCCGTGTTTTTCTTCGCTTATCTTTTAATAGTGTTGCTGATTTTGCGCGTGGACACATGTCCACCGCTACATAGAAAGGAATGGCAAATAGGAAGTGCAAATTAGCTAAAAAAAGTATATAATAAATTCAATTTTTTAACTAAATATAAAAATATATATATAAATCAAAAGGAATCAACAGACAGCAGATTTGCCTTTAGCAGTAGCATATAGTTGAACCATATTTGCCTTTGTTCAATTTAAGATTGTTGTTAAGTTCAAAGGGTGTCTTGTTTGTGTTCCATATCAGCCACCCTTTTCGGTGGGACTATGCAAAGCTCAAAACTTTACCAAATCTAAGCTTCCCCTTCTCTCTCTCTCTTTCTCTCTCATGGGGTTCTTATAAATCCTGATAGGGCAAGTTATGATAAAATTTTTAGGTTTTGATTCATCTTCCGTGGCTGATCATCTTTTTGTGCAGGGACAAAAGCCAAATACTTGAAATTGAAATTAAATCATGTCTACCATGAAGGGCCATTTCAAAGACACAGAACATCTTTACTCTTCATGGAGTTTTTCAAAGCTAATGGCTTTTTTCTTCCTCTTAATTTCCATCTCCTACCTTTTCTATTCCCTAAGATTCGTTAGCCATTCTTATGATTGTGATCAAACCCCTCACATTCCCATCACTCATCTATCTAACACCCCATCTGAAGAAGAGTTTATAACCCCAAAACCCTTTGAGGAAACCAACATTTCCCACATAGTGTTTGGCATAGGAGCCTCAGCTAAACTATGGAAGCAGAGAAAAGAGTACATCAAGCTTTGGTGGAGGCCTAATGAAATGCGTGGCGTGGTGTGGCTTGAACAGAAGGTGAAAACTGAAGGTGGTGATGAGGATTCTTTGCCTCAATTGAGGATCTCTGAAGACACTTCAAAGTTCAAGTACAAGAACCCAAAGGGGCACAGGTCAGCTATAAGGATCTCACGAATAGTGTCAGAAACACTTAGGCTTGGGATGAAAGATGTGAGGTGGTTTGTGATGGGGGATGATGACACCGTTTTTGTCACTGAAAATTTGGTCAAGGTTTTGCAAAAATATGACCACAATCAGTTTTATTACATTGGGAGTTCCTCGGAGAGTCACTTGCAAAACATATATTTTTCTTATAATATGGCTTATGGGGGTGGTGGATTTGCCATTAGTTATCCATTGGCTGTGGCATTGGAGAAAATGCAAGATAGGTGCATCCAGAGGTACCCTGGATTGTATGGCTCTGATGATAGGATTCAGGCTTGTATGGCTGAACTTGGGGTTCCACTCACCAAGGAGAAAGGGTTCCATCAGGTTAGTACTTTTTTTTTTGTCTCTGGAAATTTCCCTGTCTCTCTTTTTTGTTTTGTTTGTGACACTGTTTTTGTTTGGTTGCTGGAAAAAAATAGGAAAATAGGGAAAAAAAAGTAACATAGACAGAAAGGAAAGACCAAGAAATTAACTTGGTCAACCTGTAAAATTGGTATGATTTTAATGGTGAAATTTAATGATTGGAAGTGGTGGAAAAGGTGAATTAATGAGGGAGGTGGTGGAGGATTTCTGGGTTTATAAGATAATTAAAAAATGAGATATAAAGGTTTATTAGGTTGAGTTTAATTTTAACAGAATCATATAATTTGTAAAGTTTTACTTTGTCATATACTAGGCATGTTGTTATATTCTTTAAATAATTAAATAATATATAGGATGTTAAACCTATTAAATTATGTGTTATATAATTAATATATTTTTAAAATTAATAAAGTATATTGAAATTATACTTTTTTTGGTGTACTACTTAATTTGAATTATTTTTTTTTGCAATTGAAGTTAGTTGTTTATGTTTAGGGAGGAAATGGAACAATGAAATAATGATTTTGATTTTTTTTTTTCAAAAAGTTACAGTTGACAAAAATCACATGTATAGGTAGGTAACCTAACTATTTTAACTACATGATAATTATGGTCTAATGGAAGTGAACCTTACACAGAGTGAACGGGTTTTTTATGTAATTTTTTTATATCACAAGATTATATTATGAAAATTATATATAGAGACATTAAAATTAAGATATTTAGGACTTTTTATTTTTTTTTCTTCTTTTTCTATGTTATTGGCGATCGAAAATTTCGCTTTCTCTTCATTGACACGCTGAAAAAGTATTGTCCGTGACCATTTTTAAAGAATTTTATATATTAATCCAATGAACTTTCCTAGGATAATCTCTATGACGTGGAGAAATCTGAGAGGTAAATGATAATTTATTGTTTAGTATAGCAACTCTGATAATATTAAAAAAAATTGATACCTGATCGTAGAGGCATAGTTTCCGCAAAATGCAAAAACAGAAAAGACACAACCAGTGGATGCCAGAACATAGATAAGGATATAATTAAATCAGACATTTTTCTTTAGATGACCCAGGAAGGTTCAAATCATTTTTTTGGTGCATAGGGTTTACCTCATTTATTGCGAATCAAATGTAGTTGAATTTTAAATCCGAAACTGTCAGAAAAGTTAGGAAATTTAATTACATCGTCAATTTATTCTTTATTATGGTAAATCTACTGGTGTTTTCACCAAAATCTTGTTAATTTATTTTTGTATTTATGACATTTTAGATAAATTAAGAAAGTTAATTGATGGTTTTATTTTATTTAAAATTATTATACAATTTTTTATTACTTTACTTTTTTCATCAGTTAATATTGTTATGAAGTATAGGATATAATGAAAAAAATTAATAAATAATTTTTTAAACTTTAAAACGACAACTTTAAAGAACAATTTTTTTAAGAATGATGATATATAAGAAGAAAGAGAAAAAAGGATATTTAAAGTGTTGATTAAATATTTTTAATTAAAAAGTAGTATTTTAAAAACCACCAAAATATTTTATAGTAATATTTTTAATAAAAATAATTATAATTTTTCAACGCATTAATTACATCATTAGGATTTGCCTTTTGATTGTTGCGTTCTTCAAAATCATATGGTCTTCCATTATTGACTTCTTTTTTCAAACCTAAGCCATTAAACAGCTAAGGTCACCCCATCTGCGGTACCAGCTCTGTATCCACCGACTCAAAGGGTCAATTTTAAAAGTTGTTGGTTTCTGCTTCATTTCCTTTTCTTTCTGCTGATTTTAGTTTTTGGCTTTTAAGTATTTTTCTCGTTTTCAACAATTTGTATATAATACAAAATATTAGTAAAATTATTATGATTTATGACACAGCATCCACGTGTCCCACAATGCTAATTTTGCTGTGGCACTAAGGTGTAGTTGAAACGGACCCACTCACATTCTAAGCTAGGAGACATAAAATTTAAAATAATAACACTCATTCACACACTATGAGACACGTCGCAGTCCCCACCAAGAAAATGTAAGCCATAACACAATCAACTCCATGATTGGTAAACTCTTCCCCACTGGGTAAGATAAGACCTTTCCCAGTTCCCACTTCTATGTAGTTATTGTTTGATACTTCGATCAATTTGTGACACTCGTTTCATAATTAAAAACGCGTTGAGTCCAGAGACAGCATTTTATCACTCGGTCTATGAACTTCTTGTTTCCTCTTTGTTGATTGGTGAAGCATATTTCTTGATACTTACGCGTACACATTTATGGATTCGGTCATTTTTTTAAAATTTTCTCTCTAATTGTACACATTGAAAATAAAAGCTGAGTTGTTTTCTATACAGAAGTGCAGGTATATTTCTTTTTTTTTTATTAGACCTTAAGTATTGAAAACCAGCTTTGTACTGATTAATTTGAGTTGAGTTGGATGAATCTACATAAGAGAACAAAGTTTTTCTCAACACTTTGAATTTGTTTGGTATGTAACAATATTTTTAAATTTTTTATATATAAAAATATTATCTTATTTATTATTAATTTTTTCAAAGTTTTATATAGAAAATAATAAAAATAATGTTTCATTACTTTTTTTCTAAAATTTGAAAATAAAAAATAAAATAAAATAAGATGATATTTTTTAAATAAAAATAAAAAATGATACAAGAAAACGGTTGAAATTGAGCTTGGATCTAACTATTGAAAAGCTAGATCGTGGGAATTGTTTCTTTTTATGTATATTGGCAGGTCATAGTTCTTTATTTTTTCCATGCACAAAATTAGAACCCAACACATTGTTCAATGGGAACTAGCTCTTTTTGCTTTTGCTCTTTAAAATCATGAATTGTTTGGTTTTGGGAGAAAATTAGTGGAGCATCTAAATCTCACATTTGAATGTATAGAGTAATATTACTTGCATAATGTTTATGCGGAGTACTTATATAGCTTTTATCTCATGACTTGAAATTGATTTGTTGTGTTGTGTTGTGTTGATTAGTTTGATGTGTACGGCAATCTTTTTGGGCTCCTGGCGGCCCATCCCGTTACACCTCTGGTATCTCTCCATCACCTGGACGTGGTAGAGCCCATATTTCCAAATGTGAGCCGAGTCCAAGCCCTGAAGCGGCTGAAGAAGCCCATGAATCTGGACCCGGATGGGCTTATGCAACAATCCATTTGTTATGACAGAACCCGAACCTGGACCATATCCGTTTCTTGGGGATATGCGGTTCAAATTTTCCGGGGCATTTTCTCGGCCCGGGAGATGGAAATGCCGGCTAGGACCTTCCTAAATTGGTACAAGCGAGCCGACTACACCGCCTATCCGTTCAACACACGCCCCGTCAGCCGGAATGTTTGTCAGAAGCCATTTGTTTTTTATTTGTCAGATGCCGTGTACAACAAGTTTACTAATGAAACTGCAAGTCACTATGTTCGGGTTCACCGGAACCCCGATTGCAAGTGGAAAATGGAGGATCCAACCCAAATCAAAGTGGTAGAGGTTTATAAGAAACCCGACCCGCATTTGTGGGACAAGGTAACTTCAGACATCTCCAATTCAAATCACTCTTTGGTGTTTAATATACATGGCCACGAAAACTTATTTCAAGAATAAATCTACTCTCACTTATTCTCTATATGAATATTTCTTTTTAATAATTGAATTTCATCAATCTAAGTGTTATATTGAAAACTTTTATTTTATATATTATATTTACAAAAAAAAATTATATAATTTAAAAAAAAAATTAATATTTCATTAAATAAATGTAAATTAATATATATTAGAAAAAGCATATTATCATAATAAAATATTATATTTCTTTTAAATTTTACGAAATTTTGTAAATATAATCTTTATAATAAAATATGAAAATTTAAAAGTTGAAATGATGAAATTTAACAGTTAAAAAAAATATTGAGTAAAATAAATTATAATAGACTTACTTACTTTTATATATATGAAAAGAGATTAATTTATTTTAAAAGTAATTTATGTTAAAATTATTTTATTCAATATTTTTTAAATATTTAAATTTTATCAACTTAATCATAAAATTAATAATTTTATTATATATATATATTAAGTTTATAAAGTTTTATAAAAAAATTTAAAAAATTATATTTAATTAAATAATTTTAAATTAACATAGTTTAAAAAAGATATATCATGTGTTAAATTTAAATTATTTAATAAATGTTTTTTTTAAAATTTAATAAAATTTTGTAAATTTTAACTACGCAGTAAATATTATTAATTTAATGGTAGGATGAATGGAATTCAATTATTTGAAAAAAATTATTAAACTTAATAATTTTAACATAAATTACTTTAAAAATAAGTTGATTCTTCCTCGAACTGAATTTTCATTCAAAATTACTTACTGAACGGGATTTGGTTTTGTTGTTTTGAGCAGTCTCCTAGAAGAAATTGCTGCAGGGTTCAACGCACACAGAAGAAAGGAACTCTAATGATTAATGTGGGAGAATGCAGGCAACACGAAGTTGTTGAATTGTAGTTACAGGTTCCACAGTTGATTATTTTTAACTCAATCGTTTGCTATATGTATTTTATTCCTCTTTATAAAATGATTTACTTTGCAAATTTCTTCGCGGCTAGTGTAGACAGAGATGAGTGGTGCTGTTAGTCTAAATTTAATTAGTCTTTCCTCAAAACGTGTATTGTTTTTAACCAAAAGTTTAGGATGAGAGATGCTTACAAAATTTAGCACTATATTTCCTTCTAAATTATATAACTTGATGAATTAAATTTTACAATAATATAGGCATAGATGGCCTAAAAATGAAACCTTCAAATCCAAAAATATATCTACCAGTTCGATTTTATTAGTTCGGCTAACAGTCGCTGATTCTTAAATGTGTGAATGAGCATCTACCTATCGAATAGGTAGCAAAATCACTGCGGTCACTTTGTTTAATATTTTTAAATCTTGATTTTTTATTTTGTTTCGTTACAATGGTAAAATGAAAGCACTTGAACTTGGAAGAATGAAAATAATTTTGTCATTAGTTCATTTCAAATAATTTAAATACTAATCCGTGAAAATCTAAGTGAAATATACCACTTAACAAGCATGGTTAAGAAAAAATAGATAACTTTGTTTGCTTGGACAAGGTATCTTATACGCAAGGTTTTTAAAGTCGATCGATGAATATACTTGTTTAAGTTTCAACGGTATTGTTTTTAAAATATTTATAATATATATTATATTAAAAATATAAAATATATTAATATAATAATTTTATATAATTAAAAATTAAAAGATTATATATTTTAATTTTTAAAATTTAAATTATACATATAAAATATAAAATAAATTTTTAAATATCAAAATAATATTATTTTATATAGATTAATTTTTGACAAATTCTATAAATTTACCGTTAATTTATTATCAATTTTTTATTAAAATAGTTTTGTAGTTCAATTAATTTGAAAAAAACAATCTGTTTAATCGACCAAATTGATGAGTAACCATTTATAAGGGAATGCAATTTTGGGAAGAATTTAAAATTTTATATACTAAAATGCTTTGGATATATTTTTTTAAAAAAATTAAGTTTTATCCATCTTATTTTGATCCTTGCAGAGTGAGAGTGCTCTGGCTTTTATTTTTCACCGTGATTTTTATTTTTCCGTAGTGCTTGTAGGTTCACCTTCTTTATAGCTTGCGATTTATTTTATTCATGTTTGTTTCATTTCTGTATTTACACATTATCTTAATTCACTATTTATGCAATAGATAAATAAATAAGAAATATGTCCTAAATTTTTTATAAATCACTTTATTAAATAAAATAATGACAAAAATACATTTTAAAAGTATTAATAAATACAAAGTAAATATTTTTATTTATTTATGGTGACATATGAAGGTAAATATCAGTTATCAAAATAATTATTATTGTTATGGAGGGAATTTAATTATTTTATCCAAACAAATAATTTTATACATTAAAGAAATATTCTCACTTTATTTATGCAAAAAAAATTTACAAATAAAAAAAATTCAATCGAACCAATTAAATTCCTTAAAATTTTAAATTTCCTAAAATTTTTAAATGCATTATCCAAATACATACTAAGAGTATTGTATATGGCATAGTAAGTTTAAACATTTTTTTTCGTGTGTATGCCTGTAAGTATCCTTCAATAGATAGCTGAAAATTTCTTTGGAGACATAAAGAACATTGAAATTTGGTTTATATGGTTGAATAATGTTCTGTCCGTGTAAGATGAAAATTTCTTTGGAGACATAAAGAACATTGAATTTTGCTTTATATCTTTTTTGTCCATGTTCACCAAAATCAAACCTTGGTCAATATATCCATTAAAACAAACCTAATAGTAGAGACTTTGAGTAACTTGTGTAAAAGTTTAGATTTAAATTTCATTAGCTTTATTTTATACAAGTAAACTTAATAAGAAACCCAATTATTTGCTAACCATGTCAGCTTTTTTGGCAAAGCTAAATGATAACTCATATCATATGCAACTTAAAAAAATGTCATAGGAAACTAATGTAAATGGATTTTATGATACAAACTTTAAGCTTAAATCAAAAGGCTATTTGTATGAGAAGCAGAACTGGTTCTCAGGATTTTCAATGCTCTATAACGTGGTTTTCTGCTGGAAAAATCCACCGAATGAGCGTGAATAATAGTAAAACAAACTAGTTATAAGTTAACTTTTCTCCTTCTTTTTTTTTTCAATTTCTTTTCTACAAAACAAATTACTAACTTGAAAACAATTATTACTATTAAACTTACTAACTCATTGTGGAAGGACTTGGATCCAAGGTTGCATAAGTGAGGAGTTGAGGGTTTGCTTCCAAATGAGTCATGTCATCCTCATCTAATGTTACCCAAGCTTCTATGCCATCTCCCAACCTCGTGTCAATCAAGATAATGAAATTAAAAAACACTGAACCAATGGAACCAACACAAGTCACCCATGTGGGTTTTCCCCACCCAAAATCAGCCTCATAGAACCCAAAATTGCACCAACTAGTAAACCCAAAATAATCCACTTCATTAGTTGATCCTGTCTCACCTATTGTTTTAAGAGCCTCATGCATAATTGACCTTCCCTTATCACCTTGCAATTCTTCAACAAATTCACTATCCACTTTTGATATTGCATCCCTCAACTTTGTCACCAACTCCTCCAACCCAATTTCATGATCACTCTTGTGTTCTGTAGCCACTAACCAAAGAAGATTCCCCATTGCATGCTTTGAACACAAAGCCTCATCCATTCTTCTCCGCAGGTTCACCAAATGAGTCACCAAAGAAGGCCTTTGTGTACCAAACCTTGCTTTGGACAAAGCCATAAGGGACTTCCACAAAATTGCAGAAACTATCTCCAAACGTGTAGGATAAGAGTTTGTTGTGCCTAATATCTGAGCCTTGAGTGTGGCTATATCTAAGTTTCTAAACAGAAACCTCTTTGTGACCCATTTTCCTTGCTTTAACAAGGAACCCCACATATCCATTGATAAGTCTTTGAGCCATAAACTGTTTGTGGGAAAGAGAGAAGATGCTATGAAGTTGGGTTGGGTTAATTGGTTGCAACCTCTGGCCCTCTCTGTCCACCCTTTTAGGAAGGTGCTTAGTGCAGCCCCATCTAGGATCCTGTGAGAAATGCACATGCCAATAGCAATTCCACCACATTCAAATATGTTTACTTGAATGTTAGTCACATAGGTTCCTGAATGTGATTCTTCACAAACGGGTTCACTAGGAAGAAACTTGTGCAATAAGGTTAACTGAGGCTGGACTAGAAATTCAGAAAGAGGACACTTCACTTGGGCATGTACAAAATTTGCACCTTCATCATTGCACTCAATGGATAGTTCATTTTTTATCTTCCCACCTAGGGGGTAAAATTGGGTTAATGTGTCAGATAGAGATTGCTTTAGCAATTCTAACCTCTTCGGGATTTCAGAAAGATTAGCTGTGTTACTACTAGGTGAGGGGTAGAATAGGATAGTTGGAGCATATGGTGTTGGAATAAGCTGATCCAAAAGTGAGAGCTTGAAGGATCTCAGGTGAGAGGGTGTGGGAGAAGAAGGCCTAATGTCTTCTCTAGAAATGATTTCTACTTCAACTTTCATTTTTTTGTCTCTAAAAATTATGTGTGAAAAGGTTGCACCTCTAATTTGATTGATATATGCATGGAGGGACTGAATATCTTCCTTTGTCTTTTGTGTAAAAGTTGATTTCCTAGCATAAGAAGAATCTTCTCAAAGGAGATGCGGCTTCCACTGAATTTGGCATATTAGGAAAACGTTCACTACCGGCAATATATGTCTACTACTGTTTGTCAGAGTCAGAAATGTTAGACTGGCCATTTTCTTTGAATGAGCCATGTTTTCAAAAGGGAGCATATTTCAAAGCCCCTTTTAAGTTTGTAATTTTCAAAAAACAATCAATCAAAGTGGACAAATTTTCTTGCAGATAGATATCACTTAAGAGGAAATGTGGTCTTTTGTGGGGGTGAAATTACCGAAAGAGATATTCCATAATGTAATAAATATGTATTAATTCATTAAATATTAGGGTTAGTTTGGTTGATAGAATTCTCAAATTTTTATTTTAATTATGTCAGAAGTGGAATTGAATAAAAAGTTTAAATTTTATGTTCAGAATAAAATAAAATTTAGGGTATAGATTTCGTATTTTGAATTGCAGCCAAGCTTTTATTGGAATACACCGCCAGCCATTGTCCGGTAAGGAATGACTATTATCATTTGTATGTGTGTATTATAAGTCATTTATTTTAAATATCCTTGTTAATAATTTGATCAACAGAAAAAAGTATTGAGTTGAAAATTAGTTAAATAATAATAATAATAATAATAATAATAATAATAATAATAATAATAATAATAATAATAATAATAATAATAATAGTAGTAGGTATAATGAAGTATTAATAAATATTTTCTGAAAAATTTTATTTTTACTATCTCTAATAATATCTCAAAATATAGAGAACTATCACGAATATATTTTTAAACATATTTTTTTCAATATAATTTTACTTTCAAATTTACATAAGTAATCAAATTATTTTAAAAATAATTTTATTTAATAATTTTTATAAACAATTAAATTTTATCAATTTAACTATTAAATTAATAAATTATACTGTATAGATCATTCTTATAAAATTTTATAAAATTTTAAAAAAATTAATATTATATTAAATAAATTTAAATTAATGGATATATAAAAGATATATTTCTATTAATTTGAATTTATTTTTTTTAAATATCAAACATTTTTAAAATTTTGTAAAAAAATCTATATAATATAATTTATTAATTTAACGGTTAGATTGATAAAATTTAATTGTTTAGGAGAGTTATTAAGTAAAATAATAAAATAACTTTGGCTAAAATTATTCCTAAAGTAATTTAATCGTTTCTTTTATATATATATATATATATATATATATTATTTATTTACATAGGTTTTACTGCTATAAAATAATTTCATTTTCAAAGTAATAAAATTCATATAAATTATAATTAATAATAATTTTTTTCAAAAAATATTTTAAATAATGTATTGCTAATATTTATTTTCTTAATTTTACAAATTGGTTTATGTAGTCGCATGTGAAGTTTGCCTTGTTCGATTGGTGGAGAGAAAAAACCAATGCTGTTAGTATTGAGATAAGGAAAGGCATTGAGAGATACTAAAGAGATAATTTATTTGGACCATTTACTTGTTTAATTATTATATGATATGCTGAATTAGTTTGATATAGTTTTTTTAACCTTTCTTTGATTTCTCATGTGTCCTTTAGGTAAGTTTAAGACACGATTGAACACACTTCATAAGGGGTTAACTCTTCTCGTAATAACTTGTCTCATTACTTGGTTTTACATATTAATATGCTTTCTTCTGTAGTGCCACAGAAGTAGAAGGTTTTGTCGTCTTTTGGGTTTGTGTATATCTTTCAATGGAGTGAAAAAGATTGACGTAATGGAAAGAGGAAAGAAGTATTGCTATGTTGCCCGGATATGGATTCAAATATGGGGTATCATATCATCTATAAAAAGATGGGTCGGCCGGATAAAAATTGAATTAATCGAATCAATAAAAATAAATTAAAGAAAAATATCAATTTTGAACATTGTTAACCAAGCTAATCCGTTTATATCCGAAGTAACTCCTATATACTACCTATCCTACACTTCCACTTGTATCCTATATAATATGTGTATACATGTGTGTATATACTTATCCTAATAATTTAATATTTTTTATAAAATATAAATTAAATATGATATCAAAATTATGTGTATATTAAATTTTAAAAAATTAAAAAAATTTAGATGTATAATCTTATAATTGAAATTTATTTACATTGTTTTAAGATATACTATATGTTAAATTCAAATTATTTGATAAAATTTAAAATAATTTTAAAATTTTATAAAATTTTCTAAACTTAATTTATATAATAAAAATTTTCAACTTGATAATTATATTAATAAAGTTCAATATTTATAAAAAATTATTAAATAAAATAATTTTGACAAAGTTACTCGTAAAAAGAGAAAAAGAATAGACCCTCATTTTAATTCCTAATATTTACCAGCTCAATATCATATAAGTCAATAGGTGGGTATGCATACAAGCTGGCCTACCCAGCCCCAATAAGGATGCAATTAACATATCATATTTAATTATTATTTTAATATATTCTAAATAAAATATTAAATAATATTTTTTTCCATTAGATTTCGTTGTAACCTTCTTATGCACTTTTGGTCACTGCCGCAACTCCAAATCACAAAAATACTATTTAATTACATTACCATTTTAATCATATAAAAGGACGATTGGTTATACGGGCTGTTCCTTGATTAGTTGTTCATCAAATTGATCATTTTTTACAACTACTAATTATTATTTTTTAATTAACCCCATTTATCTTGATGATTACATTCTACTTTCTAACAATTCGCTTCCCACCTAAAAAAATTCATTGTCGGAATGAAAGTGAAGTCAGCAAAATAATATATAATTGATATGCTAAATTAAGCGAAAAGGAATTTGGATAAGAAATTTTGCAACACAGGCGTGGTTCATGGCTTCAACTACGTTTGAGAATAAGATTAGAGGCATTATTTGTGAGGCAGCAGCAAGTTGAAATTTGTTTAGAATAGCGAAGCAAGAAAAATGTCACTTTAAAATTATAACATTAATTTTATTCATACATAATGCTATTGATCAAACCTTTTACATAATTACTTAATTCTCATCGTTATTTACTTTTCTTTAATATGTAATATATATATATATATATAGGTGAAAATATGAATATATAATTATAAATAAATAATAATAAATTATGAAAAATTCACTTGTTAAATTTAGTTTACTATTTTTAGGAACATGCTTATTTGAGCAAAAGTTTTCTAAACAATATTTAAAAAAATTAAAATTTATTATAAGTTATTTTATACATTAATGGGAGTAATAATGATATAATAATTTTTTTAAAACAAAAATATATAAAATATAATATGTAAAATGTGAAATACATGCATGCATGTAATAGATTTTATTTAAATAAAAGTGTCAAAAATTATCTTCTTAAAATTAGTTTAATATTTTTCCTCACAAATAAAGTTAAAATTAAATTCATGATATCATACTATTTTTTATATTTATTAGTATATTTTTTTAATAGAATGAAAAGATTTGTAAACTATTATTTTTTCAATTATTTATTTATTTATTGTATATAAAATAAAACTATTTTAATTATTAATAATAAAAAATTATATAGACTGTATAATATTTTTGTTTATTTTTCAGTAAATAAAAAATAATTTAATATAATAAATTAATAGTTGAATTTCATTTAGTAACATTTTTATTAATTTTTTAAGATGTAAAAATATTTTTAAATAATTTAAAATTATACTAGATATGAATTTTAAATTTATTACTTATAACTATTTCATAAATAGTAATAATTAAAATTGATAACATATTTAATATATTTTTAAATTCAAAGTAACTCGTAAAAATATTTACAAATAATAAATAAATTTCAACTTGGGAAAAAAATAATTTTTTTTTTATTTTTATATAATTAAAAATTATATACTTTATTTGTAGTAAATAAAATTTATTATAATAAATCAATAAAATAATTAACTTAATTATAAACTTTGTATTAAATTGTTAAAAACTATAAACAATTTAAAATTATAGCAATACGAATTTAAATGTTTTTTCTTTAAATACTTTATAAACAGTAATAACTAAGATAATAAAATTTTAAATATATTTTAAAATTTAAATTAAATCATAATAGTTTATATAAATTTCTAAATTAAACTTTCAACTTAAAAAATAAATTTGTATCTATTTACCAATATATATACATATATTATTTTTAAATTTATTATAAACTAAATTTATTATTTAATATTGAATGTATTATAATTAATGAAACTAATATTTAATAAAATTATTTAAGTTAAATATAAAATATATTTAATAAATACGCATTTATTATAAAAGTGTTCGATGAACCCTTCAGCCCTGGATTAATTATAAGGGCTTATCGATTGGAGGATTTGAATTTATGATTTGAAGAACACAAATCCAATCCTTACATTGAACTAACTTTTGTTGAGGGTTTTTCAATTGACTTTATTTTAATTTATGTTTAATATATTATATAAATATTAATATTTAAATAATATATTTCAAATATTTAAAAATTTTAAAATTTAATATATATCATAAAAAAATTATAACATAATTTAATAGTTAAATTAATAACTAATTTTATATTTTATAAAAATTTATTAAATTAATGTAAATATTAATTTTAACTTCTGATATTTACCGATGTTAGTGTTTAAAAAATATTATATACCATTTTAACTTTTAATATATTATACATTTAATTTTTTACATAATTTTTCATTTATTTTTAATCAATACTTTATGAAAGGAATAAATTCGAAAGTAATAATTAATAAATACCAACCAATAATACCCGATTTGTTTTTTTTACTTGCGTATATTACATGAAAATTTAAAAAATCATTAAATAAATTTTAGACTTTTATTAAATTCTAATAATTTAATTTTTTTAATGAATTTATAATACTTTAAAATTTTATGATTAAATTTTAATAATTAATTTTATTTAAGTTCCGTTAAATAAAAGTAACATAATAATTTTTTATTTGGCAATTATTCCTTTTAACCATTAATTATTAATATTTTTTTATAAATTTTCTATTTTACAAAATACGACTGAGACAATTTGAATTAAGAATTTTCTATTAACTTATTCTAAAATTTCTTCTCAATTTATCAACAGTCTCAAAGAAAATTAACGGTCTATATGAAAGATTTAAACATCCCGTTTCAGGAACTTGATTCATTTACCAAAACCTTGCACAGTTAAATAAAGTAGGATTACATCATCTTTTGTAAAATAGAAAATTTTATTAAAAATAAATTTTTTTAGAAATTGATAATTATTAGTTAAAAAAATAAAGGTAGATTATCAAATAAACAAATATTTAATTACTTATATATTAGTAAAATTTTAACGATATTAATTATTATAAATTTCAAATTATAAAAAATTAGTTATAAATTCAGCAAAATTATAGAAACTAATAGATTCAATACATTGCATCGTAGGAACTGAAATCATTCTGTATTACTATTGTTGCAAGGCTATAGAAACTTAGTATTAGTGTTTGGCGAACAATTTAATTAGATAATTTATGTTGTACTTCATATTTTGATGTATATATACTTTTTGTACCTTTTATATTTTTTAATGAATTTTCCTTTTCGTCTAGAAAAAAAAAAGATACTAACAGATTATTTAACCTAAATTTCAATACAAGCAAAATAGAATTGTATTTTACTGGATTTTATTTTACATACTTATTAAGACTCTTAATTTTTTCCTATTTGTACTGAAGAAGAAAAAATATAGTTAATAATTCATTTATTTTATCAAATTATAAATAAAGCATAACAACTTTTTATTTTATTTTATTGTGTTAGATAAAAAGTTAAAAACGAATTTGACAAATAAAATACACATTTTAATATTGATAAAAAATTAAAGTATTTATTAACAAGTTTTGAATACAATATATATATATATATATATATGTTGTTGAGGAGAAAAAAAAAAGGAAAATCTCAATATGAAAAGAAGATTTTAAAATTAATTAAATTTAATATTTAATAATTTGAATCCTTAATCCAAAATAAACTTCTTAAAAATAATAATCTGATAAAAATAAGTACTATATAAATAAAGATGAAGCGATACGTTATTATGTTACAATACGAATAAAAGTATAATAATTGATATCCTCACCTTTCAAAATAATTAACGATTCAAATTTAAAACATTTTGTTTGTTTTGATGAAGAATTTTATATTTTAAATAATTTAAATTATATAAATATAAATTATTTTCAATTAATTTTGTTAATTTAAAAATATTTGGTTTAAATAAAGTAAATTAAATTTTTACTACAAATATTTAAAATAGAGTAATTTAAATTTTTATATTAAAATACTTAAAATTTTAAATTTTCATAATTTTTTATAAATTATTTTAATTATCAAATGAAAATATTTTTTAATATTTACAAAATACAAAATATTTTTTTATTTACATGTAATTTATATATTAATAAAAAGATTAGTGAAAAATATAAGACAATATAATAAAATTTCATCTTACAAATTCAATAAAATTTCTGGTTTCAATGTTTTAAATTTTTATAATAAGTAAATTTATTTTCATATTTGAAGTTTGGTTATATTACAACCAAACCTAGTATCTTTGTATTTTTAATGTTAAAACAATTAGAAAAATTAAATTATATATTATTATATTTTTATTAAAAATAATAAATATTATATTATTAATGATAATTTTTAAAATTGTATATTAAAATTAAAATTGATTAAAATAATTATATATAATCTTTTTATATATCATATATTCTAGTTTAAATTTTTAAACTTTAATTAAAATTAAGATTGATCAAAATAATAATAGTTTTGATAATTAATTTATTTTTAAAAATAATATATTTTTAAATTTATTACAATATATAAAAAACAGAAATATTGTTAGATTTACAAAAATATATATAAAAGTTTCATCTGTTACAATGAAATTGTAAATTCTCAAAATTTTTGAATTATAATTTTTGCTTAAAATTTTAAACATTTTAACCCAAACACTATTTTTTAATTCTAAAATATTTTAATTATTTTCATAAAATAAATAATTTTTTTAAAATCCTTCATCTTAACACATAGTTATATAATTCTTTTTAAATTTTTTTGTGTGTATAAAGTAAAACCTTTGTTGTTATTATTTAGCTTCGTATGATGTAAATATTTTCAATTCTAACATAATTGATTTTGGAAAGAATATCAATAATGTAAAAAGAAAATATTAACAAATAATTTTTAATATAGAAATTAATATATATTATTAATTTCATTAAAATTTAATATGATGTATTATATTGAATTCACAATTTAATTTTTATTAAATAAAAAGTATGAATGGAAACAATTTTAATGTTTAATTTTTATTGGTGATCAAACGACATTTTATTTTTGGTAGTGACTGCTAGAACTGGATAAAAGAAGATATTAAATAAATAAATGTGTTAATAATATTATCTTTTCATTTTCAAGCACGTGTCCCTCCCTACGCTTCAAAAATATGCAGGTTCAAGCTGAGTATCAAAGGGCCACGAGCATACAACGAATCCGATTTTACCTTAACGAAGGGAAAAATTAAGATCAAACAACTCCGATTTTACCAACTTATTTTTAATTTTATGATTTGTAGTATAAAAATAAAATAATTTTTTTTTACAAATAAAATATTTTCTAAGTGTCATTGAAGAGTAAATACGTTTCTGTATATCTAATTTACACGAATATAGTGACCGTTCAATTTAAAAATCATTATGATAATTTTGAAAATTGTCATAATATTTTTAAATTATAAAAATTAAAAGTATATATATTTTAGATATTTATTTCTATTAGTTTATCATTATTCCTTATCAAATTTAAGTCCCTTTACTTGTTTCCTATTTCGAAGGTAACACTTGATGCTAAAGATTCACCATTTATTTTCACCGCAATGACCAATGTATATATCAAGATAAATAAAAATAATAAAATCATAGATTAAAGTTTTTTTATTTGTGATATTTTTGTAAATTTTAATGGAACAATATCTAGAAGATGTGATTCAATAAATTTATATCATGTGTTAATTCTTAAAATTAATGTTGTCAAAGTGTAATTAATCCAGTCAACAACTTTGTTTCTTTTGATATCTTTATTTTTAAAAATCTTCAAAAATTATAATTTAAAAAATATTCAAAATTTATAATTTAAAAATAGACTCATTTAGTAATTATTAATTTCATACTTTTTTTATAACTTTTAAATTATACCAATTTTATAAAAACTCTTTATTATTTTAATAACAAAATCTTCTTTTTTCTTTTTAAATTTAAAAATAACAACATAATCTTTACTAAATAAATTTTAAATTTTAAATGTTTAATATTTTTCTCTAAAATTTTAATATTATACTATAATTAATTTTATATTTTTTAAAATATTAAAATTAAATTATGCATATAATAAATTTATATTAGTTGACAGGAATTTTTTATATAAAAATATTATATATTTTTTAAATTGAATAATTATAAAATTATTATATTTAAATAAATATTAAGATTTTATAATTTTTAATATTATACGCCAAATTAAATTATATAATCTAAATCTTAATTAGTTATTAGTAATTTTTATATAAAAGTATTATATATTTTTTGAATTTTAATAATTTTAAATTTATTGATAATAATTAAATTTAAAAATATTAATAAAAACATATTTAATATTAAGTTAAATTTAAAATAATTAAACTATATTATACATCTAAATCATTTCACAATAATTTAAATTATTAAATTTTTATATAAAATTTTAACATAAAATTTAACTATTCTAATTGAAAAATGAAATATCACAAAATTATCAATATTTTAAATTAATTATATTACATAATTTAACTTTTCGTGTTTCTAACATAATAAAATAAATGTTTGGAATTGTGAATTATTTTATATTATATGTCAAATTATATATATCTATATATATTTTCAATTAGATGGCACTATTTTTTTTTATATAAAAGTATGATATGTTTTTGTATTTTAATTTTAAATTATTTAAAATTAAATAAAATGTCACACAAATTTAAGTATAATAATAAAAGTATATTTAACATAAAGTTAAATTTTTAAAAAATGTATTGTAAATAGAAATTAGTTAACATTATTTAAATTAATATATTTAGCTGCCAATTTTTAATATAAAACTTAACTACCAAAATAATGAAAATAAATTATTACAAAACTATATCAATATTTTAAATTAATTTGATTGCATAATTTGACTTTCTATTTCAAACAAAGTAAATAAATATTTGGAACTTAAATTTTTATATTACATGTTAAATTAATATATATATCCTAAATCCCAGTTAATTGACAGTAATTTTTTTTATATAAAACTATGATATATTTTTTGAAATAAATAATTTAAATTATTTGTTTTCAATTAAATGTTAAACAATCTTAAGTACATTAATATATATATATATATATATATATATATATATATATATTACATTGAAATAAATTTATAAAAAATTAAACTGTATTATATTTATAAATTAGTTCACATTAACTTAAATTATAATTTTTTTTTCAATTTTAATGTAATATTGAAATATTAAAATAATAAAAAAAATTATTATTAAATTATATCAATATATTTAATTAATTATATTGTATAATTCAACTTTCTCCTTTCAAATAAAATAAAATAAATATTAAAATTTTTTAAGTTTTTAATATTATATATTAAAAATTTGAGAAGTCCTAATATAATTTACTTTTCTAAAAACATTTAAGTTAACACAGGATATATTTTTATTATTACACGTTAAATTTGTTTACCATTTTATTTAATTTCAAATAATTTAAAATTATTATAACTAAAAAAATATCATTTTTAAATAAAAAAATTATTTTCAATTAATTGATATTTATGATATATATAATTTAATTTAACATAGAATATTATTTTATTCAAAATGAAATAAGTTAAATTATGCAATAGAATGAATGTAAAATATTGATATAATTTTTTAATAATTTATTTTTTATATTAATAGTTAAATTTTATATTAAAAATTAATAAAAAAATTTTAAAGTTTAATTAATACAAACTAATTTAGATTTATAATGAAGTCTATTTTTTAAATTTAAATTAATGTTAAATTTATTTTTATTAATGCCTTTGAATTTGATTAATATTCTACTTAATATCAGGTAATTTAAAATTATTAGAATTTAGAAAATACATTATATTTTTATATGAAAAGTTAGCGTCAACTAATTAAGATTTATAATATATATAATATAAAAATTATAAAGTCGAAATATTTATTTTATTATGCTCGAAAAGAACATTTTAAGTTATGCAATAGAATTAATTTAAAATATTGATATAGTTTTGTAATAATTTATTTTTTAATTTTAATAGTTAAATTTTATATTAAAAATTTACAAAAATTTAATAATTGAAATTAACGTAAAGTGGTTTAAATTTATAATACAGTTTAATTTTTATAAATTTAAATTAATGCCAAATATTTTTTTTATTAGTGCACTTGAATTTATTTAATAGCAATTAAATTGAAATTACTAAAATTTAAAAAATACATATATTTTTATATAAAAAATTACTGTCAACTAATTAAAATTGATGTGTCAATTGATCTAGATTTACAATTTTTTTTAAAATTTAAATTAATATTAAATATATTTTTTTTAATGCATTTTATTTGTTTAAAATTTAAATTAATACCAAATAATTTGAAATAGCTAAAATTTAGGAAATGCATAATTTTTTTTTATATGAAAAATGCTGCCAACTAATTGAAAATTATGATATATATATATATAATTTAATATTAAAAATTTATAAAATATTTAAATTAATTGTATTATATTATTGAAATATTCAAATGAAAAAGCAGTAAATATTTAAAATTTTAATTTCATATAGTGGAGATTTTTTAATTTTGAATTGAAAAAAGAAGAATAAGATTTTGTCATTAAAGTAATAAAAGTGTTTTTTAAGTTAATATAATTTAAAATTTATAAATAATTGTTTAATTAATAATTATTAAAAGGATCAATTTATAAATTGGAATTTTAAAAAATCCTTAATAATAAATATATCAAAATAAAAAAAATTATTACTTGTATTAATTATATTTTAAAATTATTAATTATAAATATGGGATATGGCAAGATAGGAGAGAAAACATTTTTTTTTTGTGGATACAGGGGAGTTGAAGTTGTGTTTCCTTTGGTTCTTTTATTTGGCATTAATCTCAACACTGAAAGGGTTGAACTTCAATTCATGTCAACTCTCAGATCCACATGATTTGAGCCACGAACTATGACGCAAAAATAATACTAATTTCTTCATTCCAAACACTATAGCAAAAGGACGTGAAACATGCTTTTTTGTTTTCATCCTTCTGTTGTCCATAGCCTAATAATATTTTTTTTTCTGTATAATTGTCCAATTATAGTTCTATTTATTGCACTATAAATACGTATCCACTCAGATTCTCCTCACAGTAGTCTTTTCTTTCCACAAATTGGCAACTTTTCGTTACCGAAAACCAAGATGGGTGAAGAAACAATAGTGAAAAAGTCACCTTCTCAAGAGAAACTTGGCAAGGTTCAATCTGCAATAAGGCTATTGGTGTTGCTAGTTTTTATGGGTTGGATTTTTATTTGGATAATGATGCCCACAAATACTTATAGACAAACATGGTTGCCAAAATACCAAGCAAAGACTAATTCAACTTATTTTGGTGCACAAGGTCTCATTGTATTCGATTATAGTTCCAGTTTAGTGCTTGTATTATTGTTTAATCATTTTATGCTTAATATATATATCCATTTGATGTACTTATTGCAGGTGCTAGACTTCTGATGTACCCTTTCCCAGTCTTGCTCATAGCTGCTCTGGGGTGTGTCTACCTCCATATAGCCAAAAAATTAAATGATTCCAACATGGAAAGGTGCCATTTTTCACCTCTTAATCTGGTCTTATATTTTCCCTAAATGGTTCCGTGTGTAAGATTAAAAAAGGTTAATTAAAAGATTGGTTTTAATATCTAGCTAATACTATTTATTGTTTTGATTCCAGCTGCATAAAAATTCTACATCATATTTCATGTCATTTCAGCAATGACAAAGATAATCTAGAAAACCTATTATTATAAGTGAAATAATAAGAAAGGGAGAAAAAAAAAGTATAAAATACGAAGAATCATGTAATAGAGAGATAAAAGTAAAAAATTTACCGTATAAATTATAATGTAAATTAATTGTATGTCTAACCTATCTTTTGTTACAACTTTGGCAAATAACAACCAATTAAAAAAATGTTTGTGTAAAGATCAAAATGCCTTTTTGGTGGCTCAAAAGAAAAATGATGCCATTAGGGACTATAAGCTTTTAATTTAACTTTAAAAAAGAATTATAGCTGTGATAATTAGCTTATCCCTTCTATGTTCTTTGAAGAACAGCTGCAATGCAAAGAAAAAAGAGGTAACCATATGGAAGCGTCCAGTGTTTGTAAAAGGCCCTCTTGGCATTGTTTCTTGCATTGAGGTGGCATTCTTGCTTATGTTTATAGCACTCCTAATTTGGTGTTTTACAACCTCTGTACACAACAGCTTTGCAACAATCACCCCAAAATTAGCAGCAAAGGATGGCCAGAAAATGTAAAATTTTTATTTATTTATTTATTTTACTCCAATCTTTTAATTTGATGGTTCCACTAAAGTAACTTATGAACTTCATGGTTATTGTTAATTGCAATGTTGGTGGTGCAGATGGGAAGAGAAACTAGAGAGTGCAGCACTAAGGTTGGGTGTGATTGGGAACATATGTTTGGTATTTATGTTTTTTCCCGTGGCACGTGGCTCAAGCGTGCTGCCACTGCTTGGCCTCACATCGGAGAGTTGCATTAAGTACCATATTTGGCTTGGACACATTGTCATGACACTGTTGACTTCTCATGGCACTTGCTACCTCATCTATTGGGCAGTTACCAATCAAATTTCTCAGGTTAATTAAGATTAACCTCCCAACGTATACATCTCATAAATATAATTCTTTTTTCATAAAAGAAAACGATGAGACTTTTTTAAATTAAAAATTAATAAAATTTTAATTTTAATTCTCAACCTCTTATCATTGTATAACGGTTATTTTAAATTTAAATTTTATATAAACTATTTTAACTCTAAACTTCTCATCATTAAATCAATTAAAATTACTTAACTTACATAACTTGAATCATGAGATATTATTTTAATGATAATAAATATCAATATATATATATATATATATTTGTAGATAGTATTTATTTATATTTAAAAATATATTATAAATATGAAATTTTATAATATTGGTATAGTTAATGATAATTTTTAATATAATAATTAAATTAATATATTTAATTTTAATTCTTAAAATGTTCTTAAATAATATATGTTAGATAATCTTATGCTTAAAATAAGTAGATCTTCATATATAAAAGAGCATATTTAGTAAGAGTGTAGGTGAAATGATTTAATCTTGATCATAAAACATAAATGATTAAAATTATTTTATTTAAATTTAACATTGATTTGGAGTACCAGTTTATTTTATAGTCAAAATTAACTTCCTTTATACCAGTTTTTCAAGTAACTTGTTGATCTGGAGTACTTTTCTTAGTTACAAAATTATGTTTATATACTTTTGAATAAAATTAGGTACCCATTTTTAATTATAATTTTTTGAATTGTTCCCTTTTAATTAAGATTTGATTTCTTTAAGATGATTTTTTACTGATTTGTTTGGATGAGAAAAAAAAAAAAGAAAATTTTCATATTAGAATTCAATAGAAAATTTTAAGAGAAAGTTTAAAAATTTTTGCTTCTTAAGTTTATTTTCCTCTTTATTTTTATGTTACACTAAAAAATAAAATCTTTCAATATTTAAAAAGTTTTTTTTTTCTTATTTTCTTTCCTCAATTCAAGAAAGAAAAAAGATTAACCATCGATAAAAATTCAAGCGTTGGTGCTAGCTGCTAGCAGCACATACATGAAAGTATAGTCACTTTTTATATATACACAAATAAATTAGATATTCTATATGTTTACTGACTTTCTTTTATATCTCTTGCCTGCTGAAATATGCACGATACCAAAACTAATAGAGTATTTATGCATATACATTATTTTTCATCCTATTTTTAATTTTTTTTCTATTTTTTTCTTTTTTCATCATACCATATATTATATTTCCAACGTTGTATTCTTTCTATTTTTTACCTATTATTTAAATTTATTTGACATATATTATAAAAATTAACTAATGTCTTTATTTATTTTTAAATTATTATATATTTTTCTATAATATTTATAATATTTTTTATTAATTAATATTATTATAAAAAAATAAATAATATTATGTTCAACTTTTAAAACGACAAATAAAAAGTAACGTAATTTTTCTAAAATTATCACAGATAAAAGAACAGACAGTAACCTACAAGTACAAAATTTCGGCTAAGGTCAAATCTTCCTTTATTTACAGTCATTAGTTTAATTAGGTGTGTTGGGTTGCGACTTGTGCCACTTTAGCATTTAGTTTAAAAAAACATTTTCTGTTTTTATAATTTATTTTTATTTATAAAAATATCATATTATTTTCACTATAAATCGTAAATTTATTTGTATTTTTATTTTCTATTTTTACTCTTAAATATAAAAAAATAAAAAATATTTTCATAATCATCTACCTAGTCTGGTCACTGTCACCGAGCTGGTAATGTATTAGTGGGTTGAGATCACTGATCTGCTTAGGAACACACTGGTTGACAAAATAAGATAAAATATATATATAATTGGCACACCCACTAAAGAAAAAAAATTATGAAATCTTCATGTCTTAAGGGTAAAATTATTTCTGTACTATACGAATCATATTTATATGAATTATGGGTTTAGGCTTATAAGAATATCTTAAATTAATAATTGATAAAAAAAAAAAAACTTTGCTACAAATTCATCTGAAAATCATTAATCCTAGAGCAGTTACAATAAAGGTGAACTTTAGCATACATTTCAACCATAAATTTTAACTTTATGAGATCAGATTGCTTCTTAGCTCATCTACTCATAAAGGGTTCATCCAAACAGCTGAGATACCTAAGCAACAAACCTGTCACTGTGTTCTTCTTGAACAATTTCTCTGAGCTTCATTTTAGGTTCTTGCTTGTTGATAGTACTATTGTATTTAGCTCATGGGGCTATGGACTTTGTTTCATTGTAGATGCTGAAATGGGAAAAAGTTGGTGTAGCAAATGTGGCTGGAGAGCTATCTTTGCTCTGTGGTTTGCTTCTATGGATTGCAACCTTTCCCCGCATTAGGCGAAAAGCCTTTGAGCTATTTTTCTACACTCATCACCTTTACATCCTCTTCATGGTCTTCTTTATCTTTCATGTTGGCATTTCCTATGCCTGCTATATGCTCCCTGGATTCTACCTCTTCTTGGTTGATCGTTACTTAAGGTTTCTGCAATCATGGCACCAAGTTCGTTTGGTTTCTGCTCGTGTTTTGCCATGTGAAGCTGTAGAACTCAACTTCTCTAAGGGCCATGGTAATAATTAACATGTCTATCCTAGCTCAGTAACTTGAAGTTGCTTATTTCTTGAGAAATGACTAATTTTTCCATTTATTTTGAGGCTTTTTCTTGGTGCTTTAATGTGATATCTTATTGGCAGGTTTGACTTACAACCCCACAAGTGTGATGTTCATAAATGTACCAAGCATATCCAAGTTGCAGTGGCATCCATTTACCGTTACTTCTAATAGTAACATGGAGCGAGACAACATAAGTGTTGTCATTAAAAGTGAAGGAACTTGGACTCAAAAGCTCTATCAGCTGCTTTCAACTCCTTCCACAATAGATCGCCTTGCTGTTTCTGTTGAAGGTCCTTATGGACCTGCTTCAACCAATTATCTAAGGTTTTCATCTTAATACAAGAAAAACATAACTTCAAATCCAATGTGGAGTGATTACCTTATGCTTAGTTAAAAATAAGTGCTTTGGTTTCGGCTTAGTAACTTTGATTTTTTCTTTTTATTAGGCATGACACTCTTGTGATGGTGAGTGGAGGAAGTGGCATAACACCTTTTATCTCCATCATTCGGGAACTGATATATCTAAGCTCTACATTCAAATGCAAAACCCCAAAAGTTGTTCTAATTTGTGCCTTCAAGAACTCTTCATCTTTGTCAATGCTAGATTTGATCCTCCCAATATCTAGCACCCCATCTGAGATTTCTAATTTGGAATTACAAATTGAGGCCTACATCACAAGAGACAAGGAATTTAAAGTTGATGGCCCAATTCATCCTCAAACTATATGGTTCAAGCCAAATCCCACTGATGCACCCATACATGCTATATTAGGTCCAAACAGTTGGCTCTGGCTTGGTGCTATAATCTCATCCTCTTTCATCATTTTCCTTATCTTAATAGGGATCATTACCCGTTACTACATTTTCCCTATTGATCATAACTCAAATCTAATATTCTCGACCCCCTTGAGGTCATTCCTTAACATGCTAGTAATATGTGTGTCCATAGTCAGTGTTGCTAGTGCAGCTTTTCTTTGGAACAAGAAACATATTGCTAAAGAAGCAAAACAAATTCAGGACTTTGAAGGGTCAACACCAACATTGTCACCAAACTCTTTGGTTTACAATGCAGATAGAGAATTAGAAAGCCTTCCATACCAGTCCCTAATTCAAGCTACCAATGTGCATTATGGTGTAAGACCAGACCTAAAAAGTAAGTCACCTCCATTTCCTTTTATTATGTCCTAGAGACCTATCTATGGATTGAAATCACTCAATTTTTTTTCTCCCTTTTACAGCAATGCTACTTGAACTCAAAGAGTCAAGCGTAGGTGTTCTTGCTTCAGGACCCAAAATAATGAGGCAGCAGATTGCAGCCATTTGCTCATCTGGTTTAGCTGAAAATCTACATTTTGAGTCCATTAGCTTTAGCTGGTGATTTTACTTATATTGTTGCTGTAAAGTGTGCAAAAGGTTAATGATCAAACTCTGGAAGGAGCTAGTAGTCTCAAGGTCATCTAGTCTTGATGAACTTACTAGTTTTGTTGCTTTGATTTAAATGAGTAAAATTGGTTTGTCAACAATAATTGAGTCTTCACGTAAACGAGAATAAGAAGAAAGGGGTTCACTTTGATATCGTTATTGTGTATGGATCATTTCAAGAAAACATATAAAGAATTTGAATATAAACTACAAACATGGACAATGAGAAGCTTCTATATTTATATTACTAAGTCTTACAAGTAATTCCGTGAAAAGTTGCTAGATAAGTCCTACCAACTCATTGGCAGATCACTACAATGAATATGATACTACTGTCTCAAGAACCAAACTTGTTAGAAACTACAATTACGGGGACAGAGGCAAGAAAATATTTTTGTAAATATCTTCAACATAACACACGCAACCCAAATCTAACTGTTTGCAATCTAAAATTTTAATCCATCCATATTTTTTTTTTAGGTTAGATTTTATATAACGTTCACTTTTACCATTCAAGTATTTTTTTTTTAATTTTTTAACTTAAATTAAAGTTAATTTAAAAAATATATACACATTTTGTAAATAAAATCACATGTAAAACTTAACATTTACAAAGTTAAATAAAAAAAATACTCTAAAAAAAACTAAGAAAAATAATCAATAAAAAAATAAAAATAAAGATTAGGTATGCTCGTTGTTGGTGTAAAAACATATGAAGTCAAGAGTATCGTCTCCACAGGGATTTGGTTCAAATACTGAATGCCTACTAGTTCACTAATTGAACTCAGTTATGTGATCACGTAGTAACGCAAGTTAGTTCACGTAGACAACGTAAACAGAAAATAACAGGAATTCAAAGAATCTGTCACAATCTGGAATTCTGTTCCAATACGCAGGGACTACTTCAGTTTTATTTTTGGACTATCGAACACTCTGCAATTGATATAAAGGCGTGAGAATTCAAATTATGAAAAATGTTAGGGTTGGATTTCACCAAAACTTCCCTTATGTAATCCTTGATTATTGCATATACTTAAGATAAACATGCGTTGAAGATCGAATTCACAAACTGGTAATTGAAGGTCACTCTCATGACTCAACAATCCTCCGCAGCAAATTAGAAATTCTAATCCCTTAGCAATTCCGCAGTGAACCTTACGTTAAAGAATTCAAAAGTTCTCACAAACGTGAACCTCTATCCCCAGAGCCTTCACAATTATGTTATTCAATCCCAGTTCCAATTCTTAAACCAATTTCCCAATTGCGAAGAAGAATTTTGATTCAATTTATAAGTGGCCAAATCATAAAAGCATTAAGCAAAGAGATGAATAATCAACGTTAAAAGAAAGCAATCTTAAATAAATACATAATTTATAATCTGGATTATATAAGATCGTTAAGGGGGTTCATCCTTCCCCAAGCAAGGACTTAGTTACACATGATAAAGAAGCAGAAAACAGGGGAAGGGAAGAAGGTTCTGGTCATGACAGCTTGCTGTAGAATCCCTTCTTCCTCCACCTTAGGGTTTCTCCTTCTCCAAAAACAGAACTAATCGTCTAGGAAAACGGCGGTCCTCCTCTGAGAGATCTCGCTCTGAAAATAGATTAATGGATAGAATGATTGATTGATGCCCTGTTTTCGCTCTGTTCTGGCCCTTTTATAGTTACTGGTCTGTGTCGTCGCGTGTCCAACGCGACCCAGTTTGCGTGGCCAACGCGACGTGATTGACAAATTGCTCACTGTTTATTCACTTCTTCATGTGTTTCACGCGAGTTTAGTTACGTTGACAACACGGAATCCTGTAACATTTCTTCAGAGATTAAAACACATCAGATTTATGAGAATTGATCACCCAAAAAGCTCTAAAACTGTATTTTCCAGATTGTGCATAGCTTATTCAGTTTTATATCTGTTCCTCATGTTTTAATGATGTTTTATGCTCTAATTAGTTACAATTTCATTGAATTATGTTCCAAATAAGTGTCTTATTGGACACTTATCACTCGTATAATGAAATATTAAATAAAATAAATAAAAAAATAATCAATATTTCTTTAATTTTTGTGACAATTAAATACATAATTTTAAAAAATTAATTACTTATATAAAATAGGATATAAATGATTTATTGTAATATTTTTTTAAAATTTTTTTTATCCTAAAACATACCTCAATAAAGAAAAATATAAAAAAAATATAGTAAAACAACAAAAATAAATTTATTATCAAACTCTATAATTCAAGTTTTAATTACTACCCAACATGAATTAAATTTTTTTTTTGAGTTGATTTACTTATATCAAGAATTATAGCCATAAGGGAAACAAGTAAACATTAGGAATTAAATGATATTAAAAAAATAAATAAAGAAAAAAAATTAAAAAATAATGTTACTTTTAATTTTTAAAAAATAAAATAATAATAAATTTAGTGTAAAATCATTAATAAAATCTAAATAATAGTTCTTGAATTGTTATAAATCAAACTAATTTTTTTATTGCTTAGGAATCATTATAACTCAACCCATTAATTTTTTTATTGCTTAGGAATCATTATAACTCAACCCACTAGCATAATAAAAGAAGAATAAACAAATCTTAAAATTTTTTAATAATTAATTAAACCTATTAATATAATAAAATAAACTTACCTTATTAATAAATTTTAGATTTAAAATATAAATAAAATGAAGATTAGACTAAAATAAATTAAAATTAGTTTTTTTTTAATCTTGATTTGAAATACCATTAACCAGTTCTTTATTTTTTCTTTTATTTTTTAGGTTGCTTTAAATATAATTAATTTAAAGTTTTTTTAACTTTGCTTTGCTCTTATAATTTTTTTTTTATCTTCATATCTTGATTATAAGCTTTTCAGTTCTCTAGGTAAATATCATATTGTAGGTAACGTAAAAAGATGCAGGTCTGGAGCGAAGTGTAATTGCTTGCCTGTATGTTTGGCAACCTTTGAAGCTTTTTGAACTAATTTAGCCTAATATATTCAAGCTTTGATAGTTTGAAAATACAACTTGTTAATAGGATGATAAAATGGTTGTCGATCAAAGAGATCAGGCATCATCATCATAGGAAACAAAATAATCTACAATTGATTCTTGAAATACGTAGTTTAAGTCAACCTATTCTCTGATACATTCTGCAGATAAGGAGGTTATCTAAATTGAACGAGAGTTTGCTGATTCCTAAACAGCACTACAAGGATGATAGAAAAAGACTTATACAGTGACTCATCTAAAATGAGATCTCTACAAGATTACAGGTAAAACATATATGAAATAACATTTTCGCTTGAATAAAGTTTCTCCAAATATTTAATTTTATTTAAATCTTTCCACAAGGTATGGAGTCTTGAGAAGATAAATGAAACAATAGTTTTAGTAGTATAAAGTTTCTCCAAACATTTAACTTTCTTTCAATCTTTCCACAAGCTATGGAGTTGAGCGGCCAAGTAGATTTAGAAATTAAAATTTTTTATAAAACAATATATGTAAATATATCTTCACTGGTTGAATTTAGTTTAATATTTTTAACTCACAAATGAAATAAAAAAACAAATTCGTAATATTTGAAATTTTCATTTATTATATTTTTTAATACTAACTGTAATATTTGTAATATAATAATTTTGATTTCTATTATTTTATTTAAAACAATGTAATTTAGTTATTTTAATAAATGAAAAATTCTATAAGTTGTATAATATTTTGGTTTTAATTTTTATTTCATTGTTTGTAGTAAATAAAATTTAATTTATTACCCTATAGCATAAAATAATAATTTAATTTAATTTAAATCCATAATTTTTTTATGTTTAGATAGAAAATATTTTCTAGACCATTCTCCTCCAACAAATGGGATCACTATGAATAACAAAGCAATTCTTCCAAATTTTTAACATATCTTCATATTCAAGGTTTAAACTAGACTGAACTAGCCCACTATTCACACATGCTTAGTGGTAATTATTTAATATTTGTATTAAATTGTTAACATGTAAAAGAAAATAATTTAAATCTATACTAATCTATTAAACTACTAAAGTTCTTATCTAAATCCCATTATTTACTGTGTACTTAAAAAAATACTAAACTTTTTTTATTAGAGTATCATATAACATCTTCATTCAACTATAAATCTTTCACGATATTTTATTTTAATTTTTACTTTTTATTTTCCTAAATATACTACTTTATTTATTTTTTATTAACTCTTCGTTTATTTCATTTTTATATTTGATCTTTTGAATTACAGTCTTTTAAACTTATCTTTTATTTATAAAAAATAATTATCATTTTTTTTTTAATTTTGCAAATATGTTTCACAACGTATTTAAGTTGAAGTTATTAGCTCATAAGTTTGCTAATGTAGTTTAACTCTCTTTGTTAAAATAATTTTTTTTAATAGCTGCTAATATTTTTGGATAGTTACTAGAATTTACTATAACACTCCACCACATAGCTTTTAAGTTTTTCATCTTTCAACAAAAATAATTTTTTATTTTTATTCTTAATATATTTTATAATCAGATTTATTATTTATTTATTTTTATAAATTTAAAATATCATCTTATTCTTTTGTAATATCAATACTAATTTTGATACATTTATTTTTTATAATTTTATATAATATTATATTTTAATTATTATTTTAATATATACTTTTTATTATTATGTTTAATTTAATTTTTAAAATAAAATATTAATCTTTTGCATAATAACTTAAAATTATAAGAAAAAATTCTACTCTATGAGAAAATTAAAAAAATAATTTTTTTTCTTGTAAAGTAATAAAATTTTATTTAATTTATTTGTTAAAAAAATTTATTCACACTTATTAAATTTTAATCTATTAGTTAATTATATATATATATATATATATATTTTATCATTTTACATTCATTTATTAATTCAACAATTAATTTTAGCACATATTTTTAATTAAATTGTTAATTATTAATTATTAACTTTTTATTTTTTTGGTTATTTTTTTATATTTCACCTAACTTCTTTAATTTTGTCAAACATACTACATATACCATGTATAGTCTCATTTTTCAATAAATAAATTATTGTATTTATTTGTACCCTTAATTTATTATGAGATTTATGTTAACAAGACACTCATTTATTTATTTATTATACTATCAATTTAAATAGTTTATATCATAAGTATTTTTGAAATAAAATTTAAATTTACAATATTTTATTTCAATTATTCATTGATCTTGATTAATTATTTATTTATTTCTTATAAAAATTAGAATAATATAATTCAAATTTATATAAAAATATTATTTTAATAATATTAATTAAGAGATAAAATAAAAAACTATTCTAAGTATATATTAATTTAGTTAATATTCAAAAAATAATAATTAAAAAACAAAAAGAAAATATTTACCTTTAAAACTTTTAATTTTTCATATAAAATTCAGATTGAAAAAATATTTATTAAATTTTATTTTTTAATTAAATTTCTCTATAAACTTAAAATATACATGATAAATTAATTATTTTTTTACGGTAAATAAATATAATTTATTTTATTAATTAATATTGTATATATACAATGATTAATTAATGGTGAATTGCATTACATGCAATTTACAAAGTCACATAGAAATATTGATAAAAATCATAAAAATAGAACTAAAGAAAATTTTATTTTTCCACTTTCTTTAGTTCTTTTTTGTTTTCTTCATTTCCTAAAGTTATATCGAGTGAGTCCTTTGAAAATTTAAAGTATTTTATAAAAATATATTTTAATAACATCTTTTTAAGTTGTAAAACCTTTCAAACTAGATCTTACTAGTATCATTGTTGGTAATTGACGACAAGTGACAATAAATGCGACAATAATTTGTTCTATACCTTCGTATGATAGTTAGTTGTAATATTAAGATTGTTTTATATGTCATTACTATTTGATGGTTGGGAAGTTAATGTTTGGTCGTTGTGTACTTATTAGCCGTTAAACAACTATTTTGTATCTATTGGACATTGAACTACTAAACGTTATAATATTTTTTGATCGAATTTTCATGTGTGTTATATATAATACATGCCTCTAATTATTCAACAAACATCTGAGTTTTTCTGCTCATTCTTTGTTCTGCTCTTAATTCTTGATAATATTGTGTAAGACTCTAGCATAC
This sequence comes from Canavalia ensiformis, assembly GCA_026541065.1. Lineage (NCBI taxonomy): Eukaryota > Viridiplantae > Streptophyta > Magnoliopsida > Fabales > Fabaceae > Canavalia > Canavalia ensiformis. Next base: position 80,925 of record JAMKYM010000029.1, on the reverse strand, counting down.
GAAGGTTCTAAGTGCATTATGTGTCATTGTGTTAACTTTAGGCAACACCAAGATCAGATTGGACCATTGCTATACGTTGTGTTAACTCTGTCAGAAAATTTCTTTCAAGATAGTAGTTCTTGCATGGGCAAGGTCTATATTTTTTTAACAGTTTGAAAGAAAAATCTCTGTGACATTGCTATACAATAAGAATGTGCTGTTTGACATCTCTCGTCACCTTTGGATGGGACCAACTACAATTACAAATGGTGGTCATAAAAATTACTCATCTTCTTTGAGCAACTTGAGATTGATCAGGTGCTATTCATAGATCCTTTGCAGATATCACTTGATGATGAAACCAATGATGATACTATAACAACATTTGTTAATAACCTAGAAGTCCATCACGAACATAATAAAATGGTACATGTCACCTTCTTAGTCATATGCCTAACAATATCTTTTATTTATTTGTGTCAAACAAGTCACCAAAGTCCATTTTATAAACATTAGAATCAAAGTATAAGGTTAATGATGTTGAAAATATAAAATATATAACCAAAAAGTGGCTGCAATTTCAAATGGTAGATGATGCAAACCAATCATGAAACAAATTCACGTGTCTGAGAACTTGGTTGCTGACATACTAAATGAAGGAATGAAGATGTATGAAATTTTACAAGTTAATTTTCTACTAGAAAAATTTCCTTCCTTGTAGAGCGATTTCAGAAATCATCTCAAGCACAAGAAGAAAAACTTAACCTTACAAGAACTCATCAATCACATGAGAACTAAAGAGGTAAATCACTTTAAAAATAAGTATCAAAATTACTCTCAAAAATTTTCAAATGCACATATCTGGTGGTGGTTCCTATAGAAACAAGTTTCAGAAAGAAAAAAAAAAAAACCTATGCACAATGAGTGGCAGGACAAAAAATGAAGTAATATGCAACATGTTGGAGTTCATAACAAAATATTATCATGCTTTAGTTGTTGTAAGACTGGACATAAATCCTATCAATGTGAAGAAATCATTATTGCAGTGTTGACGAATGAAAATTTAGTAAACAACATAACTAAATGGATCATTGACATGGGAGGAACTAGATATATTTTGGCAACCAAGGAGCTCTTTCAGGAATTTGAAGAAGTCATTGATGGAGACATAATCTACATGAGAAACTCTATATCTGCTCGAGTATACATTTATTGATATTTGGCATGGTAGATTAGGACATCTTAATTTATCTTTTATGAAAAAACTTAAACACATGAACTTACCATTAATGGATGAAAAGAATAATTCAAAAGATCTTATATGCATTGAAAGCTAAGCATGCTAAATTTTTTTTTAAATAATGAATAATAGACAAACTGGATTTTTAGAATTGATGCATTCAAACTTGGCACACTTTAAAAGTATAGTTAGTGAATGAGGAAAAAAGTATTATATCACTTTTGTAGATGATTACTCTAGGCACACTAAAGTTTATCTCCTAAGATCAAAAGATAAAACTAAAATAATATTTTTAAAATATAAGGTTGAGGTAGAAAATCAATTAGATCATATAATAAAAAATATTTAGATCAGATAGAAACGATGAGTATAATACAATTAGTCTTAAAAAAATTTGTAAGAAAAATAAAATTATACACGAGTTCACTGCACCTTAATCACCTCAACAAAATCATATAGTTGAAAGAAAAAATAGAACATTGAAAGATATGATGAATATCATGTTGCTTAGTTTTGGTATGCTAGATTACATGTAGGGGAAGTTATCTTGACTGCATGTTATATTTTAGACAAGGTATATAATAAACATATAGACAAAATACGTTATGAATTATGGAAGGATTATTCACCAAACTTACAACTTTTAAAAGTGTGGAGGTCATTGACTAAAGTTAGAATACCACATTTTAAAAGAACAAATATTATTGTTAATACTTTTGATGCTATTTTTATTGGTTATGCTCGTAATAGCACTGCATATAGATTTATGTGTTTGAATAATAATACTATTATTCAATCTAAAGATGTTGAATTTTTTCAAAATATATTTTTTATAAAAAAAATAATTTTATATTTATGGACACTTCACCTAAATCTATGGATAATTTTATTATTTATATGTCTATATTTAAAAATCAGTGTAGTTCCCAAATAACTAAACTTAGACAAAGTAAAAGGCAGCAAACTGAAACTAATTTTGGAACAGACTTTATAGTTACCTTTTTTAACTGAAATGATATCTTGTTCGAAGAACTAGTTTTTTGTTACTTGTTGGAAGAAGATCCTAAAACTTATTATGATGCAATAAAATCTATAGATTCTTTCTTTCGAAAAGAATTTATTAAAAATGAATTAAATTCCATCATAAGTAACCATACTTGGAAATTAGTAGACTTACCCAAAGGTAGCAAAGTAATAGGCAGTAAGTGAATTTTTAAACAGAAAATAAGACCTAACGATTCTATTGCTAATTTTAAGGTGAGACTTGTAATTAAAGGTTTTATTCAAAAACATGGTATAAACTTCTTTGATAAAATATCCACTATTAAAGCGTTGATTGCTCTAACCGCAATAAATAATCTCTTAATACATCAAATGGATATAAAAACTACATTTTAAAATGAAGATTTTAAATGAAGAAATTTCTATGAAGAAACTAGAAGGTTGTGTTATTTCTCGTCAAGAACATAAAGTTTGCAAATTAAAAAAAAAATCTTTGTATAAATCAAAACAGGCACCAAAACAATGGTATGAAATTTTTTTTAACTGATCATGAATTTGCTGTGAACACCTCATGTATATGTGTATACACAAAACTTTTTAAAAATGATTACGTTAAAATATATTTATACATGATGATATGTTGATATTTGGAACTAGTTTGAATGTGATAAATAACATAAAATATCTTTTAAGTTTCAAATTTAAAATGAAAGATCTAGGTGATGCTTATATGATTCTGAAAATTAAAATAAGAAAGGTAAAAGATGGATTTTCTTTAAATCAATTACACTACATTAAAAGTAGTGTTATGTTTCTAATGAATTATATGAGATGTGATATTGCATATGTTGTTTGTGAGCATATTATATTAAGTTGTTAAACTCATAATCCTAGTGATGAATATTGGATTCGTCTTTTAAAATACTTAAAAGATACTGTAAATTGGAACTTGCATTTTTCTAAATTTCCTTTGATGTCAAAAGGATTTTGTGATGCTAATTAGATATTAGATAATGATGAGGTAAGCTCCACTAGTGGATATATTTTCACCTTAGATGGAGGTGTTATCTTTTGAAAATATGCAAAATAAACTTTCATAGCATGATCTACTATGGAATCTAAATTTATTTTTCTTGAGTTAGCAAGTCAAGAAACATAATGGATGAGAAATCTACTAGTAGATATACCTTTATGGAAAAAACCTACACTAATAGTATCACTTTACTACGATTCACAAGCAATAATTGGAGTAACTAACAACAGAGCTTACAACGTAAAAAAAAAGGATGCATATGTGTTAGACACAACATTGTTAAGGAATTGATTAAAAATTGTGTAGTTTCTCTTGAACAAGTAAAAAGTTAAAGAAATCTTGCTGATCTTCTTACTATAAGATCAAATAGAAAAATGGTCCTGGATTCATCAAGGGAATGAACCTTAAGTATTGAACATGAGAAAAGTATAGTGGATATCCAATTGTTGGTCAAACTAAAACATGGGGTAATGCTCCTTTGAAATAGATACATAATCTTTGGTGGTGATGCTTTTGAGACGCATTTGATGTATGTATAAGACCTTTGAAAGTGATACATAATCCTTAGTGGTAATGCTTTTGAAAAGTATCTGGTGTATCTATAATACAATCTATAATACAATGCTTTTGAGATGCACTTGATGTATCTCAGTATCTATGTGATGCATTTGATGAACTTCTAAATAATAAAGTAAAATTTATTTGCAAATTTAAAATATGTCTTTAAGATGCACTTATGCTTGTGAGATAATCGTGTAAATAAGCAAGTGAGGGAGAGGGTAAAGGTCGACATCTATGAAAGGTTAGATAATCTTTTTAAAATACTGACGTGAAACTCAAGATAATTTGAAAGGACCTTAATTCAAAACTTTATTGTGGTGTATCTACTTCAGTGTCACAGTGCATGTACTAAAAGTTTCAACTTAGTTCAACTAAAGTCAAAAGTAATTCACCTACCGGATAAAATTGTTATCTTACTCTACCATGTGTTAATTTAATCTTCAAGACATTAACATTTAAGTACAAAAATAATCTTATTTTCCCAAAACCTTCTTATCAATTGTAAATTCATTAGTAAGGATTGTTGCTAAATGGTCAGTAAGTAACAAAAGTAGTGGCAATAACTTGCGATAATAATTTGGTCTATACATTTATATGACGGTTAGCCATAATCTTAATTGACATTTATTTCTTAGTCGTTGTACCATTATTATTTGACTGTTGAAAAGTTAATACTTTGACCATTGTGTACTTGTTAGTCGTCAAACAATTATTTTGTAGCTATTGGATATTAAACTACTAAACGTTGTAGTAATTTCTTGTTAAATGCATCTTTCATATTTGTTATATACTTCTACTACGTATTCAACATATATCTCTGAACTTTTCTACTCACTTTTTATTCTCCTTTTAATTCTAGGAAATATTGTATGAGATTCTAGCATATGTGAGTTCTGAGTATGTGCATGGTCCCTTGCGTGTTGTTGGGTTAACTTGTGAAGCAATACTAGAATCAGGTTGTACTAGAAGTGTACCAAAATTTGGCTTTCAAGAGAGTGGTTCTTCCTTGGTGCAACGTCTTTATTTTCCTAACCTTGTACAAAAGATTAATCAAAATTATCTAACTAACAATGAATTTGATATATAATTTGAAATATAGATAATACTATAACTTGCATGCATACACAACAAAATACAGTATACAAAATAAAAATATGTAAAACTTATAGTAATATCCAACATCATCAACATAAAACAAGAAAAAAAAAACTAGTAAGGTTGTGATCTTTTAAACAAAGGTGCCAACTTTTCAAGTTGATTCCTTAAAGTTGTTCATTCACCTTCAAAATATAGAAGGAATACTTATTAAGATAAAATATAATTTTAAAATAACCATTTTGAAATATTACATTAAGTGATATGTTAGATATATGAAATATCTTTGTTGTATAAAATCTCTTCAACAATTAGGGGTTGAGTAGAAGTAGATTATTTAGACTATATCTTGCTCAAGATTAGAAATGTGAAAAGAGCACTTCTAGAACGATGAAGGTAAACAAAAATAGTAGTAGAAAATTCTATTTTAAAGATAACGAAAATTTATTTAAGATTCTTTTTGCTTAAAATTAAAAATTAAAAATTTTAATTTTTAATAATTATATAAATATAATATATTAAAATAAATATAAATATACAATTTATATGTTTCATGGACTATTTGTATTTTTATTATAAACTCCTTGATGTGAACGTGGGTACCATGATAAGCAAAAGAAATTATCTAAGAGATTATCTACAAGGAATCGAATATCCTATGATAAGAAATAAGATCAAACGTATGGAACAAACATTTGAAAGTCTTATTAAGGAAGTTCAAGAAAAAGACTATGGGGATCCAAGCCCAAGTCTAACATGGGTTAATATATGTAGTCATATCATTGAAGATTTTAAGTGATAAAGTTTGTGATTTGTTATAGATTGCATTAGGATTTGATATTTATCTAGAAGTTATGTGTTTTAAATTGGTTGCAATTTAAATTGCAATCTAATTAGGATTTCTAATTTGTTATCTTTTTCACTGGATTAGGTTAGCTATATAATAGAAGTTAAGGATTCGGTGAAAAAGACACATTTTGAGAAATAATCATATTTTCTCTTTAAGAGTTTTTCATCTCTGTGTTAGTTATTCTCTTGGTTCTTGGTTAAAGAACTACCTTTGATAACGTTGGTTTTTCTAGCAGGTCGCAGTAAGGTCACGTTCCTCTTAATAAATTTGGTTCTCTCCGGCAGGTCGCAGGTCACAGTAAGGTTACGTTTCTCTTGATAACTTTGGTGTTACCCAGCAGGTCGTGGTTTGTGTCGGGTTCTATTATTTTATCTCACCTTACTTATCTTATCACATCTTATCATATTTTGTCTCATTTTATACTACCTTATCTTATCTCATCTTATCTTATCTTATCATATTTTATCTTACCTTATTTTATCTTATCTTGTCCTATCTTATCTTATCTTGATTCTCAAGACATTCCATTATCATTTACACGTTCCGATTCATCCACGTAGAGTGAATCATATAATTCTTTTAGATGATTTTTAATATATTTTATTGGCTCGTATCGATATATATATATATATATATATATATATATATATATATATATATATATATATATATATATATATATATATTCTTATACTATCATTTATGTTCTTTTCTTTCTTTCTTTTTTTACTTTTTTCAAAAAATATAATCTTTTTTCTAACAAAGTTATTCTGATTTTAATCTTTACCAAACCACTCATTTAATTTAAATTAGAAATATAATTAACAGTTATATAAAATAAACAAGCAGCTAAATAATTGATTTAAATGAAATTGTAGTTTATCAATTTTATTTGATTCAATTTTGATATTACATTCAACTGAATTAAATCGAATTACAAATATTTAGTTTGAATAATTTTTTTATATGAAAACTAAAGAAAACCAAACCCAAACATTCTTAGATTTGAAGAAGAGAAATTTTGATAATTTTATTTTATTTTAAATAAAATTTGATATTTTGGTTGATAAATTTTGACTAAAAGATAATTTATTCAATTCAGTTTGTACAATTTTGAGTAAAAAAAAAGAAATTTAAAATTTTGTAGATAGAAAAGAAATGGTCAAAAATCAAATTTACTAAATATAAAAAATAGATGGAAATAATTATCTAAAAAATTATAAATCAAAATTACATATAGTTCAAATTTAAAATATAAAAAATACAATTAAATATAAAATTTATAAAAAAAAATGTTAACTTATGCATGGTAATTATACCTATACTTGCTCTATCTTGAGTTTGATGAGAATAATTCGAGTTGATTGGAGTTGGGATCGGAAAATGAGTAAAACTCGATTTTTGAAAGCAAGAGTGAAGTGGGTACTGGAACACGGATACTCGCTTCGTCCCCATCCCCAAATCTGCTCCACTTTTAAAATTACTAAAATATCTTTATTATTTAAAAATATTATATAAAATTAATAAGATTACAAAAGTAATAAATTATATAAATTTTAAAAAATATATAATAACTTAATAAATTATAAAAAAATTAAAAATAAAAATATAAAAAATATCGAAAACGAATGCAGAACATATTTTCCCAACTCCAAGCGGGGACGGAGATCAGAGTTAATAATTTATAGGCACGGATGGAAACGGGTGTCGAGTATAGGAAATGTGAAACCGTTACCATGCCTATGTTAACTACATTGAAAAATAATAAATTTTATTTTAAAAAATAAATATTCATTATATCAAAATAAAAATAAAAATAATATAATTTTTAATAAAAACTTACCACTTTTTACAGTAAATAACTAAAAGGGTTATTTATTTTTCAGTTTTGGACAAGTATAAAACTTATTTGATTATTAATTTTTTTTGGAATTGTTTTTAAAAAATATCTATTTTTAAATTTTAAAACTAATCTGTTTGAATTTTCTATTTTCAGTTTTTATGTTATTAATAATATTTTATTTATTAATAATTTTTCCTTACTTCCTTTCGTTTTCCTTTTAAAAGCTAATTTTCAAAAATTATTTTTCAAAACAAATTTTAAAAATTAAAAACTAAAAATAAATCAAACATATTTTATTTGTTTCGTGAGAGCAGGATGGGGGGGTTAAATTTGGAATAACAAATCATTAACCATTACAGTGTTTTAGTCCTGATACATTGTTCTTTTTTCTTATCATATTATATATTATATATTATATCCTATTTTTTCTATTTTTTTATTCTATCTCGATCTTTTATTATCAACAAACATTTTCTTTAAATCTGTGCCCCCTTATTCCTTCATTCGGCATTAATCCCAACACTGAAATGATGCAAAAATAATTCTACCGGCGGGACGTGAGCCATGTTTTTTTGTTGAGCTGTATAATAGTAGTATTTCCAATTATAATTTTCATCTGATAATATTTTCTAATTATAATTTTTATCTAATAATATTTTCCAATTATAAAAATTCTATTCGTTGAACTATAAATACGTACTTACTCAGATTCTCCTCAATTGAGTCTTCTTTTTCCACACGAACTGGCATATTTGCGTTACCGAAAACGAAGATTGAAAACCAAGATGGGTGAAGAAGCTATAGTGAAAAGGTCACCTTCACAAGAAAAATTAAGAAAAGTTCAATGTGCAATAAGGCTATTAGTGTTACTAGTTTTTATGGGTTACATTTTCAATTGGATAATGAGGCCCACAAATATTTATAAACAAACATGGCGGCCTACATACCAAGCAAAATTGAATTCAACATATTTTGGTGCACAAGGTCTCATTTTATTCAATTTGATATGCATTTTCAGTTTGTGCTTGCATTTCTTTAATAATTTTATGCTAATATATATCCCTATGATCTTCATATTGCAGGTGCTACACTTCTGATCCAAACTTTCCCACTCTTGTTTATAGCTGTTTTGGGATGTGTATACCTCCATGTAGCCAAGAAAAATTATTACAACATGGAAAGGTGCCCTTTTTCTCCGCTTAATCTGGTTTTATATTAAGAGAAATTGAATTTGCACAACAAATTCAAACAATAAAATATATAAAACAAGAGGAAAATGAAATGGATGAAAGAAGTACATGATGGATGAAATAATAGAAAAAAAATATTGCAAAAAATATTTTTAAAAATTAATCGTACAATTTTCATGACTCATTTGCTAAAAGGTTCACTGTAAGATGACAATTAACTTATATTAATTTTTTTTATTTGTACACCTAACACTGATTTGATCCCTAAAAAAATTTTACATCTTTTTTCTACGTGAAAAAAAATAATTATAATTTTGTCGATTTAAAACAGTGTTAGATTTTTTAAAGGAAAAATCAATTATAATTAAGGTATTTTAAAAAATAAAAAATTTAAACTAAAAATTTTAAAATTAAAAAATCAAAATTAAAATTTAAGTACTTTAAAGAGATTAAAAATATATTTAATCCTATATAATATGATTAAAAAAAGATATAGAAGATAAAATATATTAAAATATAAATATTGTTGAAATATAAAATAATAAAAATTGTTTACATCTCAACATTATTTACAGATATAAATCAATTCTTCTAATTGGAAATTGGGATGTATGTAAAATACTGTTGGAATATAAAAAGTTAATTGATGTTTTGTCTTAGGTAATAGATACCATGTCATTTAATCACTCAAAGTGTAGAATTTTTCATTTATAAACGTAAGAGAAACATGATGGCTTAGGTGGGGACTAAGTTTTTAATTTAACCTATAAGGGATTATAGTTGTGATAATTGGGTTATCCCTTGTATGTTTTTTGAAGCATCAGCTGGAATGCAAAGAAAGGAGAAGCAACCATATGGAAGCGTCCAGTGCTTATAAAAGGCCCTCTTGGCATTGTTTCTGGCACTGAACTGGCATTCTTGCTTATGTTTGTTGCACTCATAGTTTGGTACTATGCAACTTCTTTACACAACAACTTTGCAACAATCACCCCAGAGGATGGCCAGAAATTGTAAACTTTTTACTTTTTATTTACTCCAACCATTTAATTTGAGTTTCCACTAAATAACTTGTGAATTCTCATGGTTATTGTTAATTGCAATGTTGGTTGGTGCAGATGGGACTTAAAACTAGCGAGTGCAGCATCAAAGTTGGGTGGGCTTGGGAACATGTGTTTGGTATTTCTGTTTTTTCCCGTGGCACGTGGCTCAAGCATCCTGCCACTGCTTGGCCTCACATCGGAGAGCTGCATCAAGTACCATATTTGGCTTGGACACATTGCCATGACACTCTTGACTTCTCATGGTATTGGCTTCATTATCCATTGGGGAGTTAACAATCAAATTTTGCAGGTTAATTATGATTAACCTCTCTACTTACACAAATGTATAATATATATTACTGTTGAATCATAGAATATTATTTTGAGATATTATCTTACTGCTCATGCATATCAAATTTTAGATAAATCAAATGTTTATATAAATCAAATGTTTATACATATGTCTTATAATCAATATCTGCAAATATTTTATAAAAAAAAAAGATTTTATAAATGTGTTGTATGTTTAAAACAGATCATACAGATAATATTTATAAAGCTTTATGAATAATTATACATTATTATAAATAATGAGAAATAATGACAATTAAAGAACCACTATGATTCTTTCATATTCTATGGTTACTAACACTTTCCCTCAAGTTAGAGCATATAGATTGTATGCACCAAGCTAGTTATAAATAAATTCAACTCGGATCCCTTTAAGAGATTTGGTAAACATGTCTACTAGTTGATTGTTGGAATTGACAAAATCAGTTGTAATTTCACCAGCAAGGACTTTTTCTCGAATGAAGTGGCAGTCTATTTCTATGTGCTTGGTCCTCTCATGAAAGACTGGATTGGAGGCAATATGAAGTGCAGCTTGGTTGCCACAAATCAACTTCATCTCCTTGGTATCTCCGAGTTTTAGTTGTTGAAGCAACTGTCGGAGTCAAGTTAGCTCGCAAGCTATGACCACCATTGCACGATATTCTGCTTCTGCACTGCTTCGAGCAACTATATTTTGTTTCTTACTTCTCCATGAAATTAAGTTTCCTCCAAAGAGTACGTAATAACCTGATGTGGATCTTCTATCAGATGGTGAACCAGTCCAATCAGCATCAGAGTAGCTCACAATGCTAGAATCGCCTTTATTTGTGTAAAGTAAACCTTTACCAGGAGATTTTTTAATGAATCTAAGAATGCGGATTGCTACATCCCAATGGGCATCACATGGAGCATTAAGAAACTGACTTACTATACTTACTGCAAAGGTAATGTTCGGTTTAGTGACTGTAAGATAGTTAAGTCTGTCAACCAATCGTCGATATCTCTCCGAGTCTTTCAATGCCTCCCCCTGACCTGGGAGTAGTTTGATGTTGGGATCTATGGGTGTGTCACATGGTTTACAATTGCGCATGTCAGTTTCTTCTAGAATGTTAAGAGCATATTTGCGTTGACTAAGAACAATACCTGAAGTAGATTGTGCAACTTCAATCCCCAAAAGATATTTAAGAGGACCTAAATCCTTGGTTTGAAATTGGTGAGACAAATAAACTTTGAGTTGATTAATGCCGTCATGATCACTACCGGTGATATCAATATCATCTACATAGACCACGAGATATAGACAAGTAGTAGGAGATGAGTGGAGAAAAAATACAGAGTGATCTGCCTCATACTGAGTCATGCCAAACTCCTTTAATGCAGCACTAAACCGGCCAAACCAAGCACGAAGAGATTGTTTCAGGCCGTGATGGAGCGACGAAGTCTACATACATGATCAGGAGCATCGTAAGCAACAAAACCTGGGGGTTGGGCCATATAAACTTCTTCTTGTAGTTCACCATGTAAGAATACATTTTTAATGTCAAGTTGGTGTAAAGGCCACTGGTGGATAGCAGCTACTGCCAAGAAGAGACGGACTGACGTCATTTTTGCTACAAGGGAAAAGGTGCCTGCATAATCTAGACCAAAAATTTGAGTGTAGCCTTTAGCAACAAGACGTGTCTTCAGTCGATCAACGGTACCATCAGGGCCAATTTTGACTGTATAGATCCATCTACAACCAACAATGACCTTCCCTGAAGGTAAAGGAACAAGATCCCAGGTGTTGTTAGAGTGCATAATAGTCATTTCATCAATCATTGTCTGGCGCCACCCGGGATTAGATAGGGCCTCGCCTGAAGTCTTAGGAATTGTGACAGAATCCAAGGAGGAAACAAATGCATAATATGAAGGTGATAAACGATGGTAAGAGAAATTGCAAGCATAGAGAGGTTTAGAGTTTCGAGAGGACCTGGTATCTTTGCATAGGGCAAATGCTTCAGGAGACGGAGCAGGAGTAGTTGCTGGAACAGGTGATGAGTCTAGAGGAGCTTGTATAACAGGCAGAGACTCAGGAGGTCGAGGATGACGTTGATATGTGATCAAAAGGCATGGTGTCACCGAAGGAATACTAACCGGGGTAGGAGCAAGGGAACTTTCTGGTGATGAAAAACTCTCGAGAGCAGGCGAACAATCTGATGAGGAGAAGAAAGGGTGAATCTCAAAGAAACTTACATCAGCTGAGACAAAATATCGTCTGAGGTCAGAAAATAGCACCGGATAGCCCTTTTGGATACGAGAGTATCCAAGGAACAAACACTTTAGAGACTTAGCCTTCAACTTTCCTTTGCCTGGAGTGAGGTCATGCACAAAACAGGTACAACCAAATACGCGAAGTGGAAGAGAGTACAAGTGTTGTTTGGAAATAGTACAGAAAATGGAACTTGGTTGTCCAAAACTGTGGAGGGCCTGCGGTTGATGAGATAACAGGCAGTGATGACAGCATCACCCCAGAAAGATTGTGGAAGCTGATAATGAAGAAGCATTGTCCGAGCTGTCTTAACCAAGTGACGATTTTTGTGTTCGGCAACACCATTTTGCTGTGGTGTATGTGGATAAGATGTTTGATGGATAATACCGTGTGAGCAAAGAAAATCTTGAAATGTGGAAGATAGGTATTCGCAAGCATTATCGCTACAAAGAACTTTGATATAAACACCAAATTGATTGCAAATTTCTAAGTAAAAGTTTTGCTAAACTGAAAATAGCTCAAACCTATTTTATAATAGGAATAGCCAAGTACAACGGAAAAAATCATCTATGAAAGTAACAAAATATTTATAGCCTAAAGTGAACATGACGCAAATAGGACCCTAAATATCAGAATGTACTAACTCAAATGGAGACATAGCTCGTTTATTTTCTCTAATAGGAAATGTGCTTCGAATGTGTTTCTCCAACTGGCAAGACTCACACTCAAGTGTTGAAACTTTAAGATGAGGAACCATAAGTCATAGCTTTGGAAGACTTGGGTGACCCAACCGTTGATGAATGACTTCTGGTGACTCAGAGGTGAGGCAAGCTTTTGGAGAAGAAAGGTGATACAATCCTCCAGACTCATGACCGGTTCCAATCATCTCTCCAGTCCGTTGGTCCTGAATCAAAACATTATTAGCAAAGATAACAGAATATGGCATTGTTTTAGTAAGTTTGCTAATGGAGATAAGGTTGAACGGGCATCTAGGTACATAGAGCACGGACTTCAAAGCAAGAGTGGGAAGTGGAGAAGCATCGCCAATGCTAGCAACTTTAGTTTGGGAGCCATTTGCTAAAGTGACATGGGGTAAATGGGTCAAGTGAGAGAATGTAGAGAAAAGAGATTTATTACCAGATAGATGATCTGAAGCACCTAAGTCAAGGATCCAAGGTCCAAGAGATAAGGATTGAGAGGTAAAAGCAACAGGATTATCTCTATGAGCAATAGGGGCAACTGGAGTAGAGGATTGCAGGGCTGCTTTCCATTGAACATACTCATTATATTCAACGTTAGAAAGAGTCACCTCATCAGAAGGAGCAGAACATGTGACTGTAACAAGATTGACAGATTTATTCTGAGCACAAGCTTTTGTACGACATATATCTTCATTGTGACCATAGCGATTACAATAGGTGCAACGTGGATGAGGCCGATTACGATTTCCACCACGGCCTCCTCGAGCAAAGTTGAAAGCAAGAGCGGAAGAGTTAACGGTGACAAAGGGAGGTGGAGCGGATGTCTGAGAAATGCGCAATAATTGTTCACTGACCATATCATAAGAAGGTATTGAAGGATTGGATAGGATTTGATTCCGTACGGAATCAAGTTCGGGTGGGAGACCAGCCAAAGCAAGAGTCATGAAGAATCGACTACGTTGCTCGCATGGGTATCTTGCATCGTGAGTGAAAGGCAAGAGACTATCAAAGTCAACAATGAGACTATCAAGCTTACCCAGATAAGTCTCCATATCCAAGTCCACTTTCTTCAAATGAACAAGATTGTTGACAACCGTGTATAGGCGATTAATATCATTGGAGTAAATCTTCTTGGTTTTGTGCCAGACGTTGTAGCATGTTCTGTAAGCACGATATTGAACCTGTAATTTGGGATCAATAGAATACCAAAGAACACTACATAAAGAAGCATCAATTTGTTTCCAACGATCATGGTCCTTTTTAGGAATATCTTTGAGTTGTTTAGTGAGATGATCAGAATGGCCTTGTCTTTGGAACCAAAGCTCAACCGCAGCGGCCCATGAGGTATAATTAGAAGAACCAAGTAGTTTTTCACAAGGAATGAGAGGGACATTGGTGAAACTTGTAATTGTAGTGGCTGAATCAGATGCGTTGTTGGAAGACATCACGGAAAATGAAGTTGGAATAATTACGGTACATGCGTAGCTTTCCGGTGAGGACGGAGTGTCACGCCAATAAAAGGGGGCAGCGACAGCAAAGAAAATGATTGTGGGAGGCGCTGCTACTGTTCACAACTACAGTAGCACGTAAAAGAAAAAAGAAAAAGAGAGCAGCGGATCTATTCAGCTCTCTAATACCATATAAGAGAAAGATTTTGTGAATGTGTTGTGTGTCTAAAGCAAATCACACAGGTAGTCTTTATAGAGCCTTATGAATAATTACACATAATTACATATAATGAGAAATAATGACAATTAAAGAACCATTATAATTCTTTCATATTCTATGATTACTAATCTACTTAAATAAATTTCGGTTAACATCAAATTTATTGGTTTAGTTGCACAAATAGATTATTATAGGTTATTTTATTGGGTTAGGTTAGGTTGCCAATCCTAAATTTCACTTGTGTCATTGCTTGGCTTTGGAATGCTTTCCTTATTTCACCTAATCCACAACTGACACCTTTATGAGGTGTGATCTTGGCTCACCTGTCACATTTAATATTTTCTTTACTTATACTTATTGATTCTAATTCATTTTTTATCTGTCTGCTTAAGATAACAAATAGGTTGACAGGGAAAAAAAACAAATTGGCACACCAACCCAAAAGAAAAAAAATACATGAAATCTTCATGTTAGAAGTCTAAAATTAATTCAGTACTATGTGAATCATATTTATATGAACTTCTGGGTGTATAATTATAAGAAAGTGATATATTAATTGTTGATAAAAAAAATCTATACAAATTTATATGACAATAAATTGTACACTTATGATGTGAAATAAGCATTTTACCAAGAAAAAAAATGATTTATCCAAGCAGTTGAGATACCTAAGCCACAAACTTGTCAGTGTGTTGTTGAGCAAGTCAAGTTCATTTTCTATTATTGCTTGTTTATTTTACTGTATTTAGTCCATGGTATTAAGTCTTTGTTTCATTGCAGAGGCAGACATGGAACAAAGTTGGTGTATCAGTTGTGGCTGGGGAGTTATCTTTGCTTTCCGGTTTGTTCCTATGGATTGCAACCATTCCCCGCATTAGGAGAAAAACCTTTGAGATCTTCTTCTACACTCATCACCTCTATATCCTCTTCATAGTCTTCTTTGTCTTTCATGTTGGCATGTCCTCTACCTTCATTAGTCTCCCTGGATTTTACCTCTTCTTGGTTGACCGTTACTTAAGGTTTCTGCAATCAAGGCGCCAAGTTCGTTTGGTTTCTGCTCGTGTTTTGCCATGTGAAGCTGTAGAACTCAACTTCTCTAAGGGCCATGGTAATTAACATGTTTATCTCCTAGCACAATATCTTTAAGATACTACTCGTTACTTCTTTAGAAACGACTATTTTTTTTCCTTTTTTTTTATTTTGTGAATTTTTTAAGAGCAAATGGGATAATGTTTTTGCAGGGTTAACATACAGCCCCACAAGTGTGATGT
This sequence comes from Canavalia ensiformis, assembly GCA_026541065.1. Classification (NCBI taxonomy): domain Eukaryota; kingdom Viridiplantae; phylum Streptophyta; class Magnoliopsida; order Fabales; family Fabaceae; genus Canavalia; species Canavalia ensiformis. Next base: position 64,874 of record JAMKYM010000029.1, on the reverse strand, counting down.
TCATAAATGTACCAAGCATATCCAAGTTGCAGTGGCATCCATTTACCGTTACTTCTAATAGTAACATGGAGCGAGACAACATAAGTGTTGTCATTAAAAGTGAAGGAACTTGGACTCAGAAGCTCTATCAGCTGCTTTCAACTCCTTCCACAAAAGAACGCCTTGATGTATCTGTTGAAGGTCCTTATGGACCTTCTTCAACCAATTATCTAAGGTTTGCATCTTAATAGAAGAAAAACATAACTTCAAATCTAATGTGGAGTGATTACCTCATGCTTTGATTTTCACCTACTAAATTTTGCATTTTCTTTTTACCAGACATGACATTCTTGTGATGGTGAGTGGAGGAAGTGGCATCACACCTTTTATCTCCATCATTCGGGAACTGATATATCTAAGAACTACATTCAATTGTAGAACCCCAAAAGTTGTTCTAGTTTGTGCCTTCAAAAACTCTTCATCTTTGTCAATGCTAGATTTGATCCTCCCAATGTCTAGCACCCCATCTGACATTTCTAATTTAGAATTACAAATTGAGGCCTACATCACAAGAGACAAGGAATTTAAAGTTAATGGCCCAATTCATCCTCAAACTATATGGTTCAAACCAAATCCCACTGATGCACCCATACATGCTATATTAGGTCCAAACAGTTGGCTCTGGCTTGGTGCTATAATCTCATCCTCTTTCATTATTTTCCTTATCTTAATAGGGATCATTACCCGTTACTACATTTTCCCCATTGATCATAACTCGAATCTAATATTCTCCGCTCCCTTGAGGTCATTCCTTAACATGCTAGTAATATGTGTGTCCATAGTCAGTGTTGCTAGTGCAGCTTTTCTTTGGAACAAGAAACATATTGCTAAAGAAGCAAAACAGATTCAGGACTTGGAAGGGTCATCACCAATGTTGTCACCAAACTCTTTGGTTTACAATGCAGATAGAGAATTGGAAAGCCTTCCATGCCAGTCCCTAATTCAAGCTGCCAATGTGCATTACGGTGTCAGACCTGACCTAAAAAGTAAGTCACCTCCATTTTCTTTAATTATGACCGAGAGATCTATCAATGGATTGAAATGACTAAATTCTTTTTCTCTCTTTTACAGCAATACTACTTGAACTCAAAGAGTCAAGTGTAGGTGTTCTTGCTTCAGGACCCAAAATAATGAGGCAGCAGATTGCAGCCATTTGCTCATCTGGTTTAGCTGAAAATCTACATTTTGAGTCCATTAGCTTTAGCTGGTGATTTTACTTATATTGTTGCTATAAAGTGTGCAAAAGGTTAATGATCAACCTCTGGAAGGAGCTAGTAGTCTCAACGTCATCTAGTCTTGATGAACCTACTAGTTTTGTTGCTTTGATTTAAATGAGTAAAATTGGTTTGTCAACAATAATTGAGTCTTCTTGTAAACGAGAATATGAAGAAAGGGGTTCACTTTGATATCGTTATTGTGTATGGATCATTTCAACAAAACATAAAAAGAATTTGAATATAAACAACAAACATGGACAATGAGAAGTTTCTATACAAATAGTACGGCACATAAAATTTCATGAAAAGTTACTAGATAAGTCACACCCCACTGGTAGATCCGAGATCTTCACTAGAAGGAATTATACCATTAAGAACTATATCAGAAACTATAGGTATTAGGATAAAGCCTAGAAATTATTTTTGTAAATATCTTCAACATCTTGCTTACATACCAAACGACACCCACACCTCACTATTTGCAATGAATAGCAGCAATAACTTTTCAATACAAATTCAATTTCATCGAAGTCACCACCTTCAAAAATCCTGTCACGGAATTTATCGATGGATAAATAGAGAATATAAAGGTGAGGGTAACATGGCTCCATAGGAGGCAAATTCCTGGAGCTGATAAACATCTTACCATTAGGTCCAAACAAGTAACAATCAACTTCATGATGGCACACTTCCGGTGGATCGGCATAACTTACTAACAAGAAACACAAAGCAAATCCCACCCATTCGGTTGGAGGGCAATTATGAGGGACTTGTATTTTTGCAAAGGAAACACATTTTTGAGGAATAAACCATTCTGGAATCTCACTCCCTGTGATAAGCATGTCAAATCTTGCTTTGGGGACACAAAGGTCCTGTAAGTTCTACACAATTATAATGTTGAATTAGTAACAAGAGAGGATAATTATGCTACACACACACACGCATACAAATGCAAAGTTTTAGTTAAGGGAAGCTAGGGTGAAAACCTCCAAAATCCTTTGCAATTCTCTGGGTATGTACCATTTTGCAGGATATGCAAAGAGACTGCACGGCTTGGATGGATTGAATTTTGAAGTTTCTAATGAAGAACAATTGCTGGCATCCAATTGTCGTATGCTTGATGGAAGCTCTGTCAACCTTTGAAGGTTTTTGCACCAGTTTAGGCTAAGATATTGAAGCTTTGAGAGTTTGGAAATGCAACTTGGTAGGCTAACAAAATTGTTGCCAGTGAGATCTAGAATCAACAATGAAGATAAGCGACAAAAATCATCTGGCATTGATTCTTCAGATAGATTGCAGTAACTTAAATTTATATTCCTTAAAGAGGGTAGACATGGTAAAGAAGAGGGCAATCTAAATCCAGTAGGAGATTGTTGATTCCCAAACAACCACTCAAAGGGGAGGAAAAACGTATTCGTTGACTTGGACACTGGCCCTTTACACCCTGCAAATGAGATTTCTCTAAGGTTTTCTAGATAAAAGACAGATGAAGGTAGCTCTTCAATAGCACTTTCACTTGCATAAAGCTCCTCCAAACTCTTGATTTCCTTTAAAACCTCCGGCAAGCTACGGAGTTTTGAGCAACCAGAAACATTAAGAACTATGAGAGACTCCAATTTATGAATGGTATCAGGAAGGCAAACAAGATTCTTGCAATTCTTTAAATTCAAAATTGCAAGGCCAACTAGACATCCCAGTGATGAAGGCAGTTTAGTAATAGCAGTCCCTTCTAAAGAAAGCATTGACAGATGTTCCATGCTTTCTCCAAATTCTTGAAGATATTTAAATTCAGAACAACCAGAAAGATTTAAATCTTTCAAGGAACTCATCTCCATTTTACATGGAAGAGCTTTGAGCCTTTTGCAGTCTTTTAAATTCATCAGAACAAGTTTCTTATGGTGTACAAGGGATGGATGAACCCCGCTCAAACTTATGCAACCTTCAAGTACCAATGATTCAAGATTTGGAACCCCAACAAAGTCCGGGGTTTGCTTTAAGTTCTTGGAAAAACTCAAATCGATGGACTTCAGCATTTTCAAAAACTGATCAAAATTAACATTGTGGAAAAAAAATTAGCTGAGTTATTATGATTAGGACAAAAACAAATTGAAAAGATCTCTAGATAAATGGTCTTTACCTTGGTCCCATGCCAAAGTTGTTCTATTCTACTATGACACATTTTGAGGTCAACAACTTCATCCAGCTGATTAGTAAGTGGCAGGGTTTTCAAAGGACACCCTCTCCAATGAAGAACTTTTAGTGCACTAGGAAGGCTGTTGAGGCCAAGGGGAAGCTGCGTGACACATAACTTTAGTAACCTTACTTGACTTATATTGGAAAAGGCTTCAGTGCTCCAACGTGCTTCGTATGGTTGAACTAAGTTCAAAACTATACTTTGAATTTCATCAGTTCCCTAGAAAACCAGAATGCAAAATAGCTTAGCTTGCAGAATGAGATGAAACATCCACTTAAAGATAAAAAATAATGCATGCATCATTGAATTGGCATCTTAATGCCGCATCTAACAACAATCATCCAATAGTTGTAGAGAAATTGGTACTACCTTGTTTTTGGTCAATACATGATCAATGTCTTTTTGAGACCACAATCTACTACGTCTTCCAGGATTATTTGGAGATTCTTGAAATACAACATTCCTACCCATTTCTTGAATCAAATCATGCATCCCCAGCTTATTGTTCATCTTATCTAGAGTTACCAAAGATCTTTCAATCAAAATGTCAATTCCAATTTTGGGATGACATCCACAATTTTCCAATGTATTTATTACTTCATCTATGTCCATCCCTTTGAAGAAACATGCAATATCTAGAAACATATCTTTCTCCATAGGTTGTAAATCGTCATAACTTATTTTCAGTGTATCTTGGATTTTGGAATGCGGCAAACTTCTTATTTGTTTTAAAGCACTATGCCAAACCTCAACGGTTCTGCCATGAAGATGGGCACCCAGTACCTCAAGTGCCAACGGAAGGCCTCTTGTATATTCAACCACTTCTTTGCACAAATTCAAATACTCTTTGTCAGGTTGATCTCGTTTAAATGCCTTCAAACAAAAGAGCTGAAGGGCTTCATTTTGGGCTAACCCTCTAGCCTTACAAATTTTATGCACTTCATGTGTCATTAGGAGGTGCTTATCTCTAGTTGTGATTATTACTCTGCTTCCTGGGCCAAACCATTCTTGCTTTCCAGCTAAATTCTCTAATTGGCTTATTTCACTTACATCATCAAGAACAAGAAGAACCTTTTTGTTGCTTAAAGAGTTTGCTATTATCTTTTTCCCATCATGAAAATTATAAAAATCACTGCTTCTTATATTAAGATGATAAAGAAGTTCCTTTTGGATGTGAACTAATCCATTTGTCTTAGACACCTCTCTAATGTTTTCTAGAAAGCAACTAACCTTGAATTCCTCTTTGATTGCTTCATACATTAATCTAGCAATAGTTGTCTTACCTATGCCTCCCATGCCCCATATTCCTATGAAGCGAACATCATTTAACCGTATGCCTATGAGTGAATTTATTTCCTTCATCCGTGAATCAATCCCAACAAGGTTATCTATGTGAGATGTCAATCTAGGAATTAATCTTTTCTGCACGTGTCCAACAATTGTTTCAATTAGTGCAGCCTCGTGCCTGTATAAGAAAAGAAGAGAAAAGAAAACTAATATTTTAGTCCAACAAGAACCATAAACAAATATAGCAACAGATAGAGAACATGTTACCATTTGATACTTGGCAACTCCAAGGTAAAACAAGAATAAACCTTTGGTCTCAAGTTTAATATTAAAAATACTACAAAAAATATTTGATTGGAAGTCCCACATTATCTAGTAGTACAGCCAACCATACATATATATACGAAGAGCCATCCTCATCCTATGAACTAGGTTTTAGGATTGAATTAGATTCAAGTCTAATTTTTAACATGACATCAAAGTTTATCTTGGATATGTTAATGATCGGGCAATCCAAGTTAATAGATCATAATTTGGTTGAGTTAGACATCCTAGATTTGTTAATGGATCAGGACAATCTTCACACCCTATGGCTAGCTTTTGGAATTGAGTTAGACTCAAGCCTAATTTTTAACAAACTTAAAAAAATAATAGATCAAAGTTTATCTTGGATATATTAATGATCGGGCAATCCAAGTTAATAGATCATAATTTGGTTGAGTTAGACATCCTAGATTTGTTAATGGATCAGGACAATCTTCACACCCTATGGTTAGCTTTTGGAATTGAGTTAGACTCAAGCCTAATTTTTAACAAACTTAAAAAATAATAGATGACAATTTAGTTGAGTTAGACTCAAATCCAATAGATGACAATTTAGTTGAGTTAGACTCAAATCCAATTTTCAACTTGATATAAAAACTTATCCTAAATTAGATCCGTTAACGTATCAAGACAATCCTTACTTTATAAGTTAACTTTTAAAATGGATTTATCTCTAAATCCAATTTTTAACAAAATTAAAAAATAATAATAAATCACAATTTAATTATTTATTCATCCTCTACTTTATATATATATATATATATATATATATCTCGATGATGATAGCATATCCTTTAAGCCAACCAAAATTCTAACAAACTAAATGATGTGACAACTTACTGATCCTTGGAGTGCCAACCAGAGAAACTTGCAACTTCTCTTAGGGCATGTCTCCACCTTTCCACCTTCTTTCTGTCTTCTTTAAATTTTTCTTCATGTTCTCTGAAAGCTTTAGCAAAGCTTCCTCTTTGATGCCTTACATCAGAGGGGTCTACACCATAGAAGATAGGAAAAGCTACTTGACCAAGAGCCTTGCACTCAACAATTTTTTGGAGCTCATCCAAACACCATGTTGAGGATGCATAGTTTGGTGAAAGAACAATGAGTGCAAACATGGACTCTTCAATGGCTTTCGAGAGCTCTAGCGATATAACTTCTCCCCTTTCAAGATCATAGTCATCCTTGAAAGTTTTGATCCCCCTTCTTTCTAGTGAAGCAAAAAGATGGTCTGTGAAACCTTTGCGTGTGTCATCACCCCTAAAACTCAAGAAAACATGGTTGGCCCATCTTGAGGTTAGGATGGAAGAAGAGGCTCCTTCTACGGTAGATGCCATTCAATTATCCCAGAAATGAGCTGGTCAGGTAACAATGCAATGCAAGTCTTTCTAAGCATAAAGTACATATAAAGAAATGATGGGGATGACCTTTGACCACTCAAATGTGAACATAATCGTAAGTCTTCGCAGGAAAGAGTGAGGAAATTTGGTTGCTTTCAATCATTTCTCAACTTTGTTTCTTTGATTTTTAATAAAGTAAAAGTTCATCAATCTTGGGTTGGATGTATCAATCAACAAAATTATGTAAAAAAAATTTAACACCCACCCTTAATTTGGTTGTTTTATATTATTTCTTTCTAGAGACAATCGTTGTAATACTCTTTGCTTTCTTACGTGATTTGACATTTTATGAGATAAAAATATAAAAATAATGTAAGATAAACATTGTTTATACTAAAGCTTGTATTTTTTATAATCTTTGTACAGAATGTCTTTTTTATTTTTGGAGGATATTTTTGAAATATATGTATAATAAAAAATCAGTGAGATTTAAAAAATAATTGTATATGATATTAAATACAATATCGATTATTTAATACTCAAACATTCAAACTGATTTTTTGTTTTGTTATCGGTTGGATCTACTTTTCCAAGAAATATCGAAGAAAAGGGGAGAGAGATTCGTCACAAGAACAAAAGAATAAATAAAGGGAGCGAGAGAATGCGTAAAATGGATATGTTCGACTCCAAAGCGCCACTGAAGAAAGTAAAAGTTGACGAAGACATAAGAAAATGTTCCGTCATTGACGTTCACTTCTCCATTATTTCTTTCATGTTTCGTTCAATAACCTTCACCGTTCATTCTTTTTTTTCCTATCTTTGCTAAATAACCTTCAAAAACAGGTCTGTGCACTCCAAGTCTAAAACCAATCTTGGACCTCCACTTAGCAGCTTATTAGACTGTTGAGAGTAGCTCCTTGACCCAGCCAAATGGGAACGAATATACAAGGCCACAAAAAATAAAATAATAACAAAATCATAGGATCACTTAAGTATATAAATAAGGTTTGAGCAAAAAAAAGAATCTGATAGGGAGACTACAGTATATTTATGCAACGTTACGGTGGAGAGATATAGGAAAGGAGCAAACTGAGTTAAGTCACCTGCGCCTATAAACCAATGAATAACATTAAAATCATAACTTTTTGGCTTATGTAGTACAGGCCCTGAAGCAACATTCTCCAGCTTAGTAATCAAATATCTTTGCAGATGCTCCTGCAATTAAATTCAAACGCATTAAACAAAAAAAGAAACTATCTTAAGGGAGATTGGAATAACTCGATCTGGAAGATTACCACAAAGTCAAACTCAATGCCTTTTACAAATCCCACAAGCTTGGAAAGTTCTTTCTCTGACGTCAGGTAACTAAAGCATGGTTTTCTAAAATATTCTTAACAGAGGGAAATAGCATCCATGCTATTAGCAACAGAGGGAAATTTGCTAGAGTATGCATCAACCTCTTATCCAATTACCGCTTCTGGCTACTAGAACAAATAAGAAATTAACCTTAAGATATGGAACATAATTTATCAGTTTAAGTTGGTTTATCTTCCCTGCCAGATCACAGCAACAACCTCAGATGACTGAGGACCCAAAACATAATAGTAAAGAATAAGAAGAGTCATGATTTCCTGAAGGCAAAAATATTACCCAACCAACTAATAGCATGTTCGGTACAGCTTAAACATAGAGAAGTAATTTCTTATCTTCCAAAAACTCTCAAAAAGCTGAAAAAAAAATAAGCAATTATTTCTATAAAATAAGTTAAGTTAAACATGCTCTAAACGGATAGTGGGATATTGTATCAAAGCAATACTACCTCCCCATCAAGTTCATACCAAGATTTAGCAAGAGTTGCCTACGTAAGTTTGAAATCCTCATCATTGGTGGGGACTTGAGTTTTTTCTTTAAAAAAATCCAATAAAATAAAGTAAAAAGATTTAATCCTTCAAGCTAAAACCTTAATAACTATAAAGCACAGTACTGACTTACAGCAGCACCTTCAAGTTTAGCAATTACCCGATGTTTTCAAGCTGAAGTGATTGAATTTCTTCATATGATAATTTATATTTTCACCTCCCCAAAGTATTAAAATATTATATTCTCCACTCCAGTGTGCAATGCAGAAGCAAGGGAAGACTGAATATTGTTAAAGAACCCTAATGAGTGAAGCATATATAACAGAACAATTATGCGATTCAAAAGCATGTACGAATTCATTCCAAGAGAAAAACATTGGTTTCTAAATACGAAAGGGAACAAATACAAACTTGCTCTCATGATTTAAAATTGAAATCAAGTAATTCTAATTCATAGCATTGGAATGATAAAAGAAAGGCAAGAAATATAAGAAAGGATGAAACGCCAAAATTACCATGTTTCTACATCCGAATATTTTTCAAGATATTCTTTCAGGTATATTTCAATCTGAAGTACAGTACATTGACGCTGAAAGCACTCAAGCATTGTAGTTTGTTTCAGCCAAAAAGATAACAAAATTTATATGAATATGCCTTTTGAGAAGCAGTAGATCAACCCTTTTAACAATAAAAGGTAAAAAGTATATTTCATAGTTTAGATCAATGTTGTAAAACTCATACAGGTGATCAATTCGGTCGGGCACTAAGTTACTGGGTCATTAATCCATCTGGTTGAATCTGATATATACTAAACCTGTAAAAAATTTCACACCTAAAAATATTCATAGCACAAACTAAGAAGTCCATACTTTAAATTCAAATTTGATAATATGATATAAAATAGAAGTATCTTGAGCTTGATGTTGTTGATGAGAGTCCTGTATCTCTTCAATCACAGAAAGAAAAAAAAAAAGGAATCGAAGGTAATTAAGGAAAGATCATATATGAGGGGCAATCAAATTCGTAAGAAATATATTCTTTATATTGAATGATATTTTGTTGTTAAAACCATTAAATCTTAAGAGTGCTTCAGCTAAAAATAGGTACAGAATAAAGTACCGTATAATTACATATATTTTCATCGTGTCCATTTGACGAAGGAAAAAAAGAAAATCGACACGCAACATTCTCCAATTAATTGACGTATATGTATGAGTTTATTTGTTCAATCCATATATATAGATATATATTAATCAACAACGACATATGTTTCAAGTAACGAGCGTAAAAAATTGAACACAAAATATTTATCAACAAAACGAACGTGGTACAGATGAGGCAACGAAGCAGACAGAGAGGAGATGCAGTCCATGAAGCGCGTCTTATGGAGGAAGAAGCACCAAAGGTCCATAGTTATGAAGTCGCATAACAGATGAGATTTAGGGATTTCAGTTCACATTTTAGTAAAGCAAGTAACACCGTAAAGATCTTTTTCTTTTTTAATTTTTCAATAAAACCACGTCGTTTTGTTGTTCAGTGAGGGGAAAAAGATTTTTTATTATTAAAATATATATTTTTTAAAATATTTTTTAAAAATTGATTAAAATTATTATTTATCATTTTTTTTCCTTTTGCTTCACCTAATGTTTGCGTTATTTTTATTTTAATTTTAAATTTTTTGGACTTCTGCAAAAAGCTGCACGTCCTCTGTGTCTCACACTAGGTTTATACTATTTTTTATTATTATTATTATTATTATTATTATTTTTTAAAAAAAATGCTGCTTTACATACTTAACATTGTGAGGATTTTTTTATATAAAGGGTGTAATTATTAAATATAATTATGTGTAAGAAGAAAAATATTTTTTATAGAATATTTATAATTATTATAATACATAAATTTATGCGTTAAAAAAAAATTATCCGTTGTCCTTCTCTTTATATATATACATATAGGATCAAAAATCAAAATTGTAGTCCTGCATATTTTTCTTCTTTTACATATTATATTTATCTGGTTTGGTTGGTTTTATGGGTTTGCAAAATTTTGCATTTGGGATCAGCATTAGAAACTTTTTTTTAGTTTAAAATAGTTTTAAGAGAAAGGTTAATAGTTAATTTAAGTAAAATATTGTAGAGAAGATGCTTTTAAAATAAGGTTAGAAAACTTTAAAAAATTTTAATTAATTTTAAAAAGAATTTCAGATTATATCTTTTAAGAAAACCATAAAATGACGGTGAAATAAAAAGAAAAAAAATTGAAATGGAGAAACTAAGAAGAAGAATGCTGAAAAATAAACGAATAGAAAAGAAATAATAAAGTAAAAATAAAAAAATATTAAAATTTATATTAAATTGAATAATAAAATTTATTTAAAATTAAAAATTGAAATCTGATATTTTCTAAAAATATTAAATAAAAAATTAAATTAAAATAATAAAATTATATTAATTTATTTCATAAAAATTAATAAACAATAAAAAATCAGAATATGAAACAATGTTACATAAATAAAAAAAAGTAAATTTTTTTTTATAAATTTATATAAATATTTTTCATAAAAATGGAAAAATAGAATATGAAATAATCATAAATAATAAAATAATAAAATATTACATAAAAATAGATAATTATTAAAATTTATTTAATACAAATTTATTAAAAAATTAAGAATGTAATTATTATAAAATTAATAATAAAAAATAGATATATTTAAGATTTCATATATTATTATTTTCTAAATTTACTTAAAAAAAAGGAAATAAAAATTTGTAATTTGAATTAATAAAATGTTAATATAAAATTGATACAGATTTTATAATTTTCTACATTTAAATAAAAAATTAGGATAAAATTAGTATTAAATAAAAATTAATGACATATTGTATAATTTTTAATAAAAATTAATATATGCTGACATTGATTTTAAAAAAATATAATATATATAAATACTCTAACAATAATTTTTTTATAAAAATTAATATATGCTAACAATAATTTTAAAAAATATAATATATATATATATATATATAGGATTAGAATGAGTTATTTTTAATAAAAATTAATATATGCTTACATTAATTTTAAAAAAATATAATATACATAATTAATATAAAAATGAGTTATTTTTAAAAAATTATATTGTGTAATTATAAAAAAAAAAATATTTAAAAATTAGATGTTGTAATTATTTAAAAAAATTAATAATTTATTTAATGTTAAGGGACATAATTAATAATAGGCTTTACGTAGGTAAATTTGATTGATGAATTCATTTTTATTATAATGTGATTTAATTTATGATAATTTTATTTTGTATAGTAATATATGTTATTTTATGTCGCATGAATCATATTAAATTATATTTAGTTAGTTAAATTTATATATTAACTTATTTATTTAATTATTTTTAATTAATTTATTTGTGTATTTTTTATTTAATTAATTAATTATATTAGTCATTATTTTAGGTTTAATGAATAATATTTATAAAATTTTAAATTTTTAGAGTTAAATAAAAAATTAAAAAATATATACAATTAGAAGAAAAAAAACATAGAAAAAATGCATAGTTTTGAGAAAAAAAAATTAGGGTCTATAAACTAAAATATTACAATATTTTATATAATTTAAATAAAAATTAGGTTTCATAACTTTAATTTAAATTTTAATTAAAAATATTTGGGATAAATTAATTATTTTATACACATTGCATAATTCACGTTAGAAAAAAATATTAGTAAAAATTAGTTGATTTATCCAATAAAAATTTAATTAATTTAAATTAGATAAATTTAAAAGTATATATAATTTCATAAAATTTTTAGTGTTTAGATTTTTAAATATTAAGTAAAAAATTATATACAACTTTATCTTATAAAAAAGATATTAGAAAAAAAAATTAGGTTTACCCAATTAAAAATTAATTAATTTAAATTCCATAAATTTGAAAATATATAGAATTTCATAAAACTTTTATTGTTTAGAATTTAAAGATTAATTAAAGAATTATTTACGTTAAAAAAAACTTTAGAGAAAAATACTAGATTTACACAATAAAAAATTAATTAATTTAAATTTCATAAATTTAAAAGTATATAAAATTTCATAAAATTTTTAGTGTTTAGAATTTAAACATTAAAGTAAAAAAATTATATACATTTTACGTTAGAAAAAAAAATTTAATTTTTTTTTATTTATAATGAATTCATTTCAATTAAATTAATTTTAATAAAGCTCATAAACTTACATAAAAGTTTAATAACTTAGTAGTTTGTATTTAAAAGCTTCAATTAGATTAATATTAATAAAGTTTCATTTCAATACGATTGTATAGTATAATATGACATCATGGTCGTAGTTATTACAGTCATCACGTATTATTAGATCCGGTCCAAACGATGCATCTTTTCTATCGTTTCAGAATATTTATATCTTAGAGTAGATATTGAATGGAAAGTCTGATAGAGAGTTGAAGATCACGAGGACGAAGTTACATCATGAGCGCGATGACGTTCTAGTCGTCCCACCCACGATAGTTGATAGGTTATATAGAGTAGGATTCTTAGGTGTAGCCCAACTACAATTCATTCACGGCAATGCTTCGTTAGTTGAAGCATTGATTGAGAGATAAAGACTTGAGATGCACACATTTCACACCCTGCCTGGAGAGTATACCATTACCTTGAAGAATGTTGCAGTTCTGACTGTTTTGCCCATTGATGGTCAGCCAGTTATAGGCAGTACTTTCTCGAGGATCTGGTAGCCCATTGTGTAGGAGTTATTAGGTGTTTCACCTGCTGAGCGCCAACACTTTGGGAACATGGAGGAGTATATGGAGATTGATCATCAACTAGATCGATTCAATCATGCTTACATCATGCGACTAATTGGTGGAGTACTATTTTGCGATCATTCTAGCTCAAGAGTTCCTTTGCAATACTTCCCATTATTAGTAGACTTTGGCCTATGTGGTCAGCACAACTGGGGATCCGCCACACTTAGTTATCTTTATCGTGAACTATACAGTTGCATGGATTATGATAAAAAAGGAGATATATGGGTTCACATTTCTACTGCAACTGTGGGTTTGAGAACGTTTTTCCAAGATCTCCCTCGATCATTTTTCTTATAATGATCACACTATTCCAATAAGAGCGAGGTAAGCCACCAATGTCAAGACCTATAACTCTTATTGTTTATGGATTACAGTTATTGAATGTTAACTTTTTTCATCTCATTATAGATGGAAACGATGGTGCATCAAGTCAAGCCGTCATGACATAGGCTTCTAAAGGCATGTCTTTGATTCGATGGATTGAGAGGAGGTTGAGTTCACAGTTTCTTTTACCCCCATATTTTACATTAGTTTATTCAAATATCAATAGAAATTAACCTATATTTTGAATAATACAGATCATATGACAACTATATAGGCGATCATGAATGATTTGTTTGTAGCCTATAGAGCTGGAGCTGCTATGGACAGCTGTGGCGCCTCTAATATATTTCAACATATTAGAGTGACATCAATCTGACCGATGTATGAGATAGTTTGGGATGGCACAACATATTCCCCAGACTCCATCTTAGTCAGAGGACGTGTATGACATGATGCTGAAGGGGATGATCGACAAGAACTGGCACAATGTTTTCGCCTCATTATTGTCTATTTGGGATCATTGGCATCAACATGTGTACCTGGGTGTACTTTCAAATGAGTTGCTGAGTCATAACTCAAATTAAATGAAATGGTACACTCGACATGCACGTCAATGGATTACACAAGAATATGCGATCAAGGAACACGTGGTAAGTTTTTCAAATCCTATCTTAATTCAATTAAAAAATTTAATTAAAGTTACACCATTATTTAATGAAATTTATATTTTTAGCGGATGAACTCAAGATTATGTATTACCTTAACACCATGGTAGCTGCATCAAGGACCATGTCAGCAGTAAATATACTAGACAAGATCCGATGACACATCGAGAGGATTATGTTGTTGAAAAAGATTGAGGACCGCATTGTCGAAGCTAGGTTCAATGCACCTAAACCAACTCAACGGGCTCCTCGGTCTGACGGTACAGCCAATATGGACTCGACACGTGTTGAGCGGCAGGTCTTCATCGACATAGACGTTGAGCAGCACCGGTTGCACCGACCATTCCATAATTTCCACAGAGGCAGGAAAAGCAGTACTTTGTTCCAACCGAGGAGATTCCTTCATCTCATGTTTCGATGTACACGTTCCCATCACAACGATATCGTGATGGCGACGGTGAATTAGTTGTGCCCTATATTTACATTACTATATTTTATATGTTTATTTTACTTAACAAACTATTTGTATTTTATTAAAACATGCAGATCCTTCTCATATAGGTCCATCAACTCAATTACACTTTGGGTTTGAGGGACCAGCAGACTCTACATTTCGCCTATTCACGTCACCTTACTTGTCATCCCCTACATTCTTTGATCGAGTCGATATTGGGGCAGGACCCAGCTTTGAAAAGGTTGAGGTGGCGTTATCATCACAAGTTGAGACGACTTTTCATACGCCCTCGCCATTTCAACCACCATTAGTCACACCCGGTCCTTAGATGCATGTCTATGTTCATGATACTTAGATGCTTCATCAGTTGGATAGACAAGGCATTGGTTTAAATGCAAATTTTTTGGATGCATTTCACATGTGAGCACAGTTAGAGCAGCCTCCAGAGCCTTAACAAGACATCCCGTGTCAGCAGAGTAGGAGGATGACCAAGGGTAAGGGTGTTTGATTCATTATTGATGTATTTTTTATTTTGACTTTACTTTATACTATAATCGTGATTGGCATTTCATGTGAACTTATGATATTCATGACATTTATGAAATATATTTTATTTGCTTTATTTTCTTATTTCTATTAGATTGATTTATTTTATTATATATATATATATGGTTTTTTTCGGGATTGTTTATATTATCAACATATTGTTGTTCATGACGATTGTATATGTTAGTCTATATTTTCAAATAATTTTCAACTCAAATATTAAATTTGCAATATTCAAATTGTAGTATCTATTGCGAAAATAGTTAAACACAACTTCTACATTAAAATTGATATATTACACTGTGTATTCAATTGATATATTTCGAAACAATTACTTAATGAAAATATGATAAAGTCAATGTTAACTTCGACCCCTTTGTGGACATCGAGACTAATTGTAACTTAATTATCTACATAAATCACATCTGGTCCTAGGTTGCGATTTAACACAATCCATTTCATTTCTTATACGAGTTGATTTGAGTCTACCCTTCCCTCTCAATCTATCTTCATCTACTATGAGAACCCAATCGTGAACATGTGAAAGGTCATTATCCTTCCCAATTGACCACCGATCAGAAGAGTAAGCATCGTATATATGTTGTAACGAATAGACATCATCTTCAAATTGATAAAAGTCAATACTAACCACCGCACAAACAGCTATCATATGAGAGTAAGGGTACCTTAACAATTAAAATTTACACATTGACAATAACAATCAAATAACCTTACCGACTCTTTGTTACCTCCTCATTGAGTTATTGGATTGAAAACTTCTTCACCCTCAAATCACGAAGAATGTATATCAAATCTTCTGACGTGGTGTGAACATACATCTTCTTGAATTTTTTTATTGCATCCATCAATTTTTTACAAAAGCGTTGACCACTCTTAATCTCAACCTTAACTATTGCACTCCTTTTCACAAAATATTCAATCAAACGACTATAAGTACATTTAACAAGAGTGGTGATTGGAATATTTCGTGTACCTTTTAAAACTTTATTAATTGTCTCTACTAAATTGGTTGTCATATGACCAAATCGCCTCCCATGTTCATCGTACACAAGACTTCATTTCTCTTTTGATGTGTTATTAATCCACCTGATCACATCTGCATTAGTTTGTCTAAAATTTCCTAACTTGTGATAAAAAATTTCCTAACCTATTAAGTCATTTAAAAACACACCACCATTATAAACATTTTTATGTCATACATAAACATGTATAAAGTATAACTTTACCTAATTTAAGCAACTCCTATTTCAATTTCTGATATTTAAATCTGTGATTAAAATTGCTAGCAATAAACATGATACGCATGTGGGAGTTGTCATCTCAAATAAGGGTTATTGACAGCTAATTTTATGCTTTGATGTTATGTGATATCAAGTAGATTCCACTACTCTTAGTTACATACTCCCTTAACAAAGTTAAAAACCAACTCCATGCATCCAATGTCTCACCCTCAACAATAGCAAAAACAATAGGTAACACAGTTATTTTCATCTTGAGTTATGGCTATTAGCAACGTTTCTCTGTATTTGTTATAAAGGAATGTTCCATCAATTTGAAAAAGTGATTTGCAAAAGTTAAATGTCTCACAACATTGTCTAAAATACTAAAATACTTGAAAAAAAAATTCTCCCTCCATTCTGAACCTGATAACTAATAATCACATCTTGTCTCGAGCCTGTACATAGATCCTGATACATGTTGAATCATTTTATGTAATCATTTGGGCAATAAAACGTACGAATGATCTTAATCCCCAAACACATGCACAATTGCTTTCTGTTTTATATTTCATGCTTTCTTGTATGAAACTTTGTACCCATACTAACTTAGTATTCTTTCTTAAATTAATGAAATTGATACAGATAATTCTTCATTTACCATACGTGATAAACAATAATAATTAAATATAACAATTATTAAGTGAAATATAATATACAAAAAAAGACATTATGTTTATCAAAACCACATCCCCAATATGTATGAACAAATGAAATCAGAATCAAACTTTTTTGTGGTCTTGAGATAAAGAAGCATTCATGCAATTATGTTAACCATCTCATTTTGTCATCATTTATTAGATCCTTTTGATATAGATGTTCTCCTTCTCATGAACAACCACTACCATAATTAAGACAATGAACATAAAGAAATGTTCAATTTGATTCAACAACAACAAAAATTTGGTGTACCTTCATAGAATAATGTTTCAGTGCAGTTTGCATTTGTTAATTGTTTTCAAATTGTAAACCGACATATAACTCGTCGTCAATCACCCATTTCTTTTGTCTCACATTTGTGAAAAAATTAACGTTTTCATCTGAATATTCCCAATTAATATTACTTTAGGAAGAACTGCTACTCCAGAATGCCAACTCTTTTTTTAAAATAAACAATCTTATTAAACAAGTTATATAAAAACTATATTTCTTTGACACTATTGACTATAACTTATTTACCTGATTTACCTCTTCGTTTAAAAAATATTCCACATGATGGAAATGGAACGTTAACTAAACTTCCACCTACACTTCCATCCAAGCTCACCATAACTTATTCATCAACATCAGCAGTAGCACTGTCAGCTAAATTTCTCATTTCAATTCATTCAGATTTAAATCATCATTTTCTTCACCACTAAGCTCATCTACTAGGGACAAATAATGATCATCATCATCATTCGGGAGATTTATACCACCTGCAAAAATTATTAATAAAAAATATCATTTAATAAAAATTAATAAACTCAACAATTAAAAAAATCAATGTAAACCATCATTTACTTACTACTTAAAGCATATCCATTTTCTTCGTTAACTATATCAATTTTAACACTCACTTCAAAAACACGCATCAAACGTCGTTGCTCAAATGCATTTATCATGCATTTAGTATATTCATTATCCCTAATTTGAAATTCTCTATACTCTACTCTTTCAAATGATACCAAAAATTTTTCTATTAAGTTCGAAATAATTTGGCTAAATGACAATTTTAATTTTTTAAAATTTTTTTCTTTCAATTAATTAAAACTAACATTTTTAGAAATTTGAATTGATTTTTTTCCCCTCAAATGTTAAACCTTCCTTACCTTTAAATATTTTTTATTAAAATATATAATAATTATAATTTCATCCATATATGAAAATAAAAAATATAAAATAAATTCCTATTTCACAATATTAATTTTAAAAATAACTTTAAATAATTTTAAAATTATTAAAATATAAAAAAAATTACTTACAATATAAAAAAAGGTTAAAATTATTTATTCTTACTAAAAAATACTTGCACGTTTCTCTGATAATACAATGAACCAACCCTTATTTATATATTTTTATTACGCATTTATTTATGTATCATAAAGATATAACACATAAATTTATGCATTATAGTCTATATGATATGTGTCACAAACTTATAACATATTTATTTATGTATAACTTCGTATAACGCATAAATAAATGTATTAAACATCTATTATACATTTATTTATGCATAGATGGTCTATCAATATTCATCTTATAATGCATAAATTTATGTTTTATACTTGTATGACACATAAATTTATTAATTATAAAAATTATAAAAAAATTATTTTTTCTCTTACACCATAAAAATAATTATTTTTAAAAATTACACCCTTTATGTAAAAAAATTCTAACATTCAATTACTTCTTTTATTAAAAAAAATATTTAATTTTTGATTGATCGTTTATTAAAAAATACTTAATTTTTGATCGATCGATAAGTATAAAAAAAGACGTTGATATATATATATATATATATATATATATATATATATATATATATATATATATATATATATATATATATTATTTTTTCTTTCTCGGGCACTATTAGTATTTGTGCTCGTTCTGTGTAGTTAATTTGCCACATATAAAAAATCATCCGAAATTAATTAAATTAATTTTTATTCTATTTTGATAAATAAATTTAAAATATATATTCTTTTATTAAAAAAGTAGAAAAATACATGCATATCAAATTCAATTGAGTCAGGTTTCAAGGATAAATGGATGGATTGTGCCTATTCATGCCAAATTTAATGTAAGAGTAATTCAACTAACTAATTGGACTGTTGCCAAACTGATTCACTAATCGAGTTCGATTTAAATTTAATAACATTGATTTAGATATAAGCAAGACTCTTTTAAAGGGAGCTTGTTTGTAAAGTGAGTAATTAAAGATGCATCTATATTTAACGTGTTTAAACAAATGTTTGTAAATTTAATTTTAAATCAACTTAATTTTGTATAATGAATTTTACTTAAAAGTAAGTTTAAGTTAATATTATTAGGTTTTATTTTATTCTTAAAGATAAAATTATAGTAAAATTTAACATAATTTTGTAAATTTAATGTAAAAATTATAATTTTCCGTAATGGCTTTGACTTAAGTTTAGAAATAAACTTAATTTTACCATAAAATTATCAAACATATTAACAAGAATTTTAAATCACATCTAAATTTTAAACTTGCGTTTAAAATCTTCCAACATTGATTCAAACAAGCTATTATATTACTTGGCTGATTAGATACGATATTGATGCTCTTTAAATCAAAATAAGAATATATATTTCACACCTTCAATATTTGAAAGCCACTTTGGACCAAGACTAATTTGAGTTAAAATTATCTATTTCAAAAAATAAAGTTTTTACATTATTTTTTTCTTCATAAAATTCAAAGTTTAAAATCTAACATAAAAATAATCAATTTAAAAAGATGAAATATATTTTTTTTCTTTTTAAATTCAGCTTTCCTCTAATAACCTAAAGCGGAAAAATTTTCACGACACATCAAATTTCTCCTAATCTTAAATCAAGCATGGAAAATCACGTCACTTTTCTATCCTTAATTCATTTAAAAATAAATCTTTATTTTAATTTCTCAAATTATCAAAATTAATCAATTTTATATTTAAATTTATAAATAATATTCACTTTTATTTTTTTAAAACAAAGCAACAATAAAAATAAATAAATAATAATTAAAATTATTTATATCTCATACAACTAACAAACAAAGTGAAGATCTTATGAAGTTAAAAAACTAAATAAACTGGTACAAAAATCACACTATTTGTGGGAGTTTAAACAAAAATGTTCAAAAATTAATTTTATGAGGAAGTTATTTAAACTTTAATACATTATGTATACAACTAAATTTAATAAAATAGATATAAAAATAATACATATATTAGTGAAAATGTTACTATATAACTTGTTGCGTTAACTTTTTGCCAACTAAAAGTTAATATGTATGTAATATATACAATAAAATAAATTAAATTAGAAAAATAAAATGACAATTATGGAAACTAATTTGTTGGCGTTGTAAAATGGATGCCAATAGGGATATGAAGATATTAATGGTATGAGCATCTTATTTATAGAAGTAAGTTATAGGGATAGTTATAATGATCTCTACTGGGATTAGCGTTAATTACATTTACACTAATTTGTAAAAAAAATTACACTAACTTTCCTTATACATTTTGTGATTTGTCCTTTTGAAGGGTAATATGTCTATGGTCCCTATACAAAAATAGGAGAGAACTATATAATTTTTTAAAGACAATGGATGACACTGCAAATAATATATATATATATATATATAATAAAGATAAGTATTATTTTTCAATAAAAAATGTAAAATAATTAATGTTAAACTCAACGAATGTCACTGTTGTTATCCTTAAATATATATTACAAAAAAGAAAGTCACCTTCCTCACCATTTCATCTCCATCGATGTAATATTATCGGTAGAGATGTTTATGATTAATTTGAATAAGTTTTAAAATTCAAAAAAAAACTAATCAAGAAATTTTATGATTTGATTTTGATATTATTCTTATAATGAACCATTCAAATATAATTTTTATAAATTAAATTAATTTATAATTTTAGTTTTAAATATTTTAAAAGATAATATTTTATTTTTATCAATAACTAAATAAAATTTTATATAATTACAAATAGGAGTAAGTTTCAAATTAATACATAACTTTTTATAGTAGCTATTTTTCATTTAAGAGACAAAACCTATTTAAATAAAAATCCAATAAATAAATATATATATATATATATATATATATATATATTATTCATAAACCACTAAATCTCATCGTAAATCACAATTTGATCTAAATTATAAATAATAAATTATATTTATTAATTTTTTAAACTTATAAATATATTTAATAAGATATATTTTTAAAAAGTAAAATAAAATAATTAATATAAACTTAAAATACTTACAGTTAGATTTAATTTAATTTAATTGTTCATATATAAACTGAAAATCAACCCTAATCAAATAAAAAAATGTAGGTTTTCTTGTTAACAATTTTTTTTCATTTTTTATATCAATTGAACAATTTAAAATAATTTAGATCAATTTTTAAACATCATTAACTTTTGAGAATGGAAATACCAATGCATAATGCAATGGCCATTAGATGATTAGAACTATCATCACCACAATGTTGCCATTATTGCTAACATGGCCATCAATCACTGCTCTTATGATATCATCAGTATCCAATGGATACTATTGATGATACGGCAATCAATTTCTATTTTTGACCTAATTATAAATATTTTTATAAAAAATATTTTTTTAAAATTAAAAATATTTATTATATAATAAAATTAAAATTCCAATAAAAACATTTTTATATGATATAATTTAAAATTTTATAAAATTAAATTAAATATATATCACTTAAACTACTAATTTATTTATCATCTTTTACTACAATATCAACAATAAAATTTTAAATTTTTTAAAATTATATCAATCATATATTTTAATTTATTTTAAAAAATTAATTTTTTTATAAAATTATTTAACATTATTTAAATGAAAAGGTTAAAATAAATAATTTTATAAAATTAAATATTTTTTAAAAATTTTAAAAATAAAAAAATTTAATCATTCAATTGTAATGACCAATTTAAAAATTTATTGGACAATGAACACTATCCAAATGTCATGATCACCAAGTTCATCCATTGTATTGCACTAAGAAGACCACCACCATCCATTGTCATTTTAACCATCTCTATTGACATCACAATCATTATTATCCTTTTCTTTGTCACCACCATCTACTCCAACCATCATTTATCCATTGTCTCAAGTTAAAATTAAGGAAAAATGACGTTTCCCAATACAATTTAGGTGTTCATGTATTTGTGCGTTTTTGTGGGAAACATGGTCTTATCTTACTCGCCGCATTAGGCAATGATTTGATTATTTAAATTTTGGGACAACTCACAAGTGGTATTCAATATTGATGTTAACAAAGATGTGAGGAACTATGCCACATCTCAACCCCCAATTTTATATTTCACTTTAGTCCAATAAACCCTCGTTGGATAGGCCCACCACAAGTCTAAACCAACCACGTTCATGAATCCACTCTAAATTTTTTTTGTGTGTGTAAATATTTTTTAAGTTTAATTGTATTTTTCATTTTTAAATTTAATTTATATATGATTTTGGTTTTAAATTTTTAAGTAATTTTATTTTTTGTTTTATAAAATAATATATTTGATTTTCTTTAAATTTTTTTACCTAAAACTATATAGTTCTTATTTTTTATTTAAATTTTATACCAATTAAATTGATTAAATTATTTTCTAAGTGAAATTTAAAATAAAAAATATGAAATTTCATTTAAAATAATAAAAAAAATCATTTTCCTTTTTTTCAAATCTTAATCTCACATCTTATTAATATTCTTCAAGTTTTATTAAATTTTTATAAAATTTATTAGTTCGAGAGTTTTAAACTCGTATTGCAATGTCATTCTAAATTCCTTCAAAAAATATTGATGAAAGTTAAATTTTAAAAATAAATAGAACAAAATTGCTAAAAAAAATTGAATCACCAAAATTATACGTAGATCAAATTAAAAAAATTAAAAGTACAATTAAACATTTTATTTATTTAATATTCATTAAATAAATATAAATATAAAGTTTCAATGTCATCTTGTCACGTTTAATTTTGATGTAAGAAGATATATTCTCTTGAAACTTAGACTGTTTAAATTTAATCAATTTTTTTTTGTTTAATTTTTTATAAAATGGTTTGATTATGATCTTTAAATTAAAATAAAAAATGTATTTTTATAAATAATATCCTTGCTCAATATTTTATTTTAATGATTTTAAATCAGTGACAGGGTAAACTGCTAATTATTTACCCACTCAAACTTCAAGAAAATAATTACAAATCTATTTTAAAAGCTGATATAATTAGTTCCTTCTATAGTTTAACCTCTATATATTACTAATTTTTTTATCCAAAATACCCTGACATAATTTTATACCTAATATAACTAGAGATAATTAGAAATAGTTTGAATTAATACTAGTAAATATATCGAAACAAATGAAGCGGAATGTGAAAAATAGAAAGAAAAAAAAACTAATTATGCACTAAAGTCTCTAAAACACAGTAGCTTTTGAAAAAAATCAATCAAAGGATTCAGCAAGAGTTTTGGTTTTAACATGATAAGTGTATTTGATTGAAAACCATCACCACCGTTTTACAATGGTGGGTTTGACTTCATCATCCGTTTTATTTATTTATTTTAGTCGTTGTTGATCTTAAATATTCTTTTCCTTTTTTGGATATTCTAATCTTAAATATTGAAACAAGGAAAAACAAAGAAATACAAAACATGGATTTTGGTTTCATAGCTTATTAAGCCCAACCCAAATGGTAAGTTAACCCAACAACACTAGAACTAGAAGGGAACCTACTAGCTATCCATAGGTGATAGGACTAAAGTCTACAATCTCCTACTTTAACAACTTTTTTCTTTAAAAATTAAGGGCAATTTTTCTGTTTTTATTTTCTTTTTTATGGGAAATAAAATAAAAACAAGTTTTATGTCAATTTATAATTAAAAATGAAAATAAAAAACATTTCTTTTAATCAAAGGTCCCTAAGTCATAATCTTGGAGAAGAGGTCTTGGGGACAATTAGAGTTTAAATGAATGGATGTGAAATAGAAGCACGTCCCCATCAAAATCACATTGGAAAGAAACATCAATCAAAAGGAATAAAAGAAGAGAGAGAGAGAGAGAGAGAGAGAGAGAGAGAGAGAGAGAGAGAGAGAGAGAGAGAGAGAGAAGATCATGAGGAGCACAAAAGAAGTGAGTTTTAGAAGATCCAAATGAAGAGTCAAAGATGGAGTAGCCCACTTCATAGAGGAGATAAGATAATACCTGAGCATGTGGGTGTGCATGCTTGATTGCAGGTGAGATCAGGAGACACATATCAAACATCTTGTTTATGTATTGGGTCCCTTTAATTTCATTTATGTTCACCATTACTCCTTTTTAAAATAATTCACATATGACATAAAGGTTTCAAATCACGACATTATCTCAAAACCTTCTCATTTAGCTCCACATTAGGGGTACAATTCTTTAATATCTCATTTCTGGTTAATTTCCATTAACTTCTAGAATCTGATCCTTTAACTTAGGTGAAAAACAAAGAAGCATATTTAAGTTTTAGGAAATGTAAGGTTAGAAATGTCATTAAAATATTAATATACATTTATATAGAAACCCTATAATTTGATCCTCCAAAAAGATAAAAATGTTACAAAGTAAAATTATTAAATATTTAGACTATCATAAAAAATTTAAACTATTACCATGTTAATCCTTTTAAAAACATTTATCATTAAACTTATTTATTTTTATATTTACTTTACTTTTATGTAAGGATTAATTTGACTAAAATTTAGATTATTTCATTTAAATAAAATTTTATTAACATTAAATTATACTCTTAAATATTTCTTTTTTGTCACCATTTTAATCATTTTTAAAGGTTAACATGATGACAATTTAGATCTTTAAATAATTAATTTGATGATAAATTAAATATTTGAAAGATAAATTAAAAATAATTTTTTTAAAAAATTAATGTGTTAATCTTGATATAAATATTTAAAAATATAATTTGATAGTTTAAATTTTTAAAAGATCTATTTGATGATATTTTTATTTTGAAGGATTAATTTAATTTATTTTTTTAATTTTATATAAAAATTTTAATTTTATGCATATATTTAAGATATAATAAATAAAAAAAATCATGATTTTTTTATATAAATAAAAAAAACATTCATGTACATTACCCCTAGCATCATTTTGGTCTCTCTGGCTCACCAATTATAATCTCATTTCCATGTAACAAATGTTCTTATGGCCCCCTCCTCTCTTTTTGGTTTAGTACATATATTGCTATTGCAGTACCGTTATTTCTGAGAATCTGGACCTCACATCTACTTTTTTGATAGGCAATATCAAAGACCTAAAACTTAAAACTTGTCATTTCAATCAATGCACACTGCATAATTAATAATATTTTAAAATTTTGAGATCTTTATAAATGGTGGTGAAGAGAAAGAATAACGATGTTGCATTGGTTGGCGTTTCTTTAAGAGGAAAAAGTAGAAAGAAGAGACAACTCATCAATTGCTTCTCTCTATTTAAATTTATGAATTTATTGATAGTTTATTCTCTAATTTATTTAACATTTATAAATTTATTTTTACCTTTTAATATTATAAAAAAAACTATTTTTAAAAATTATGTAAATTAATTTCTTTATTTATTTAAAATAATATAAATTTATTCTTTTATTAATGATACTAAAAATAAATGTGAAAGATGATAATAAAAATTAGAAATTAATAAAATAATTTAGCAAAATTAAATAAATCGAGAAATCAAATACTAATAAACTCTTAAACTAATCATGCATGTACTATATTAGCTAACGGCGCATCAGGATCTCTTCACTTTGCATTACTCGGTGTTAAGCTATCATTTTGATATTAGCTAATTTATTTCTAAATATTAGTTTAATAGAGAAAGATTGTTTCAGTTTATATAAAAATATTTTAAAATTATTTTTAGTTAATATGAAAAATTAGATGGGTTTTAATATCATATTCACAAATCAGATTTAATTTATTTTTTAAAATTAGTTTAATAAAAGAGGATTAATTGTTTTAAACTTTATATAAACTTTATTTTATTTTTATTTTTAACTAATGTGAATTATCTCAACAAATCTTAAAAAAAAAATTATTATTCCTACTAGAATTTTTTAAAAAAAAATATTATTTATTTCGATTACAAGTTGCAAGATTTTTTAAGGCCGTCAAGAGAATTTTAGAATTTTCTCCATTAATTTCTAATCGTTTTCAGATAATATTATGCTAGGACTAATGAATTTCTCAAGAGTTCACAAAATCAGTGAATAACGTGTCTTTAAAATTCTACGGAGAGAAATGTGATTTTAACTAATTAAAAACTAATTAACCCCAGAATTCTTTTGCAATAAAATTGAAGAATCTTTAACCTTTTTTACATATAATTTTATCAATAAATTATAATGTTATATTTTCTTATAATTTTTTATATATTTTAAAGAAATACAAGAAAAGAACCAGAACCCACTTTTACCCTTCATTTCACCAGTTCCCGAAGCTGACACAAATAAAAAAAAAAGTCCTATATAAATTGTTTTGTGTGGTTTTTTTTTTTTCATAATAAAAATTAATATGAGATCCTAAATTTACCACATACATTTAATATGATTCTATACAATCAAAATTATAAACTTATTTGTCAATTACTAACTTACTATTTATAACAATTTGGTTGGCAATATTGTCTTTTAGAAGATAGGATAGAAGAGAGATACAGCTGTTACACAAATAGCATGGTTAGTGTAAAAGAATCAACCAGATTTTTTTATTTTTATTTTTAAAAATCCAGTGGATCAAACACATTACACTCCTAACTATAATTAGTATTGGAACTTACAAGACGGAAGGGCCCAAAAAGAAAAACCTAAATTCGAAGAAACGAATATTTTCTTAGGGCCTCTCACCAAACATACATGTATTGATGAAAAAATGTACACGTGCCCTTTGAAAAGCAAAATTCATCATTCATCATATCATATAATTGACACTACGCCTCACCCATAAATCATAATATCTATTTTATTATAATATCGGTCAAACTCGATGAATTCGGTAAAAATAAATAAATTCAACTAATTAACATGGGAGGCTTTTCAATGTATGTGAGTGTGTAAACATATATTTAAATAAGGCTTCTGTAAGTTGAATGTTCAGGTTTATTTGGATTAAGATATATCTTGGAATTTAAAGAAGAGATATTTATAGATGAACTTCTTCTTATAATAGTAAAATTTTAAGACAATTTTGTGTAACATAAATTGAATTTTATTAATTGGATAAATAAAAATTTCAAATGAGTTGAATCTTGAAACTTATTTATAATTAAAAAACGTTTAGAAAGACAAAAAATCTTGCATTGCGAGAGTGGAATTATAATACATGATTTTATATAATAACGAGTCCAAATTTTAACAACTAGATCAACTTTTATTTATGTTTCAATGTATATTTAGATAATTACATTTTGAAAAATATCCCAATAAAAAACATTTCTAAATAAATTTAAAACAAATCTAATTATTGTTTTTTACCAATAAGATTCTATTTCAAAACTTAAATATAAAAGGAAAAAAAGTGAGGTGAAAAAAAAAGTTAATAGTTAATATTCTATTCTTAGGTTATCTAGGGTCCCTCTATAAAATGATTGGTAGTGAGTGACACTTGGGTCATTGGTGTCTTGGTTTGGCTAGGCAGAGCCAAAACTTGGCATTGCAAAAAAAGATGAGATGTTAGATATACATGGTTGTTGTATAATGGTTCAGCCCTTTGTGCCACTTCCATTTTTATCATAAGGGTGATGGCTTCCTAACCCAACCATGATGCTATGCTGGTTGGCCAGGGTTCTCATCACCGACGGTCCATATTTGTCGTTTGTCTCTTCTCTCCTTTCCCCCACTGACCTACTCTTATGGACCTTTTGATTCCTTTTGTCCTCTCCACCATCTTTGTCATGGACTTTAGAGTACTTGGACCCACTTCCCTCTATTTGTGGTGCTTAGGTTAATCCCACTTTTATCTCTATCTTTCTTTTCACATTGCCAACGCCACTTGTGCCATTATTTTGGAGGACATTTTGCCAACATTGGGTAGGCCTAGTTTCAATGTCAATACTACATCTGCATGCAATTTCCCTACTTTCTTTTTTCTTTGTTCAAATAATTAACCCGGATCATTTAATAAGAGTGTGTGTGATTTTAACCCCATTTCCTTTTAAAAGTGAAGCAATGTTATGTGTATGACCTTGTTGTTGTTAATGTTTTAAAGTTCATGGGAATATTGAATTACAGTTTGGTGGATGAAATGACCGGCTGAGATGTTGTTTTAATTTGAGCATACTTTTTTTTTTTTTTACATTTCATCTTTCTTTTAACCTCTTTTTTTCATATAATTTATCATTTTTTGTTTTTCTTTGTTAGTTTTCTATCTCATTATTCTTTTAGCTTACATCACTTCTTATAAAAAGATATGATATGGAACATTATTCTTGTATTTTATAATCTTTATGGAGGGAAATCAATATTATTTGGATGGAATGAAAACATTAGGAAATGATTGGTATATATGATTTTATTTTTCAAGATTATTGCAACTTTAAAAAGTTATACCGAGAATCTACTCTCTTACGAAACGAAGTTACCCTATTGTTTTTTTTTTTCATTTTTAATATTTAAATATAAGATTAAAAGAAGTGAGTTACTTGGCACTTGAATCAACAGATGTTGGTGGCATATATGATTACTTTGAAATGATCACCACAGTTGCATAATTTCATTTTACAAATGGAAAAGAATTTTTTTTTTCAAATTATAATTTATAAACTCATTATATCCTATTTTAAAAGTATATTCACTAATATCAATGTATTATTTAATAACTAATATGAGGTTTTATAAAAGTTAAACAAATAAATGAATATTTTTTTAGAAAAAAATTACTATTATGAAGTCATTAGGTTTATCTAATGTTAAAAGATTGAGAATTAAAATAATTTAATATAAAGGTTCGAAATTTAATTTTAATTACTTTTTATATTTTTTTTAAAAATAATTATTATTGCAGTTTTATCAACCTTAATTTGTAAGATTGATCTTAAATATTTAAAAGTAATAAATTATGATTAAAAATTAGCATTTATTTACTTTAATATGTAACAAATATTTATTATGTTTATATATTTAAAATAAATTTTAAATATTAAAAGTAAAATTTTTATCTTGTTCTTATTATAATTAATAATGAAGTGTTTTGCTAAGAGTCATTATTATAGTTGATAACGAATTGAATCACAACATTTAACTTAAAGAAGGTTTAATCTCATCTAAAATGAATAAATTTGTAAAATAAAAAAATAAAGATGCATTCACAGTTATCAATTTAATTAGAATATTTTGTAATCATAATTAATGGTAGATGCATTCTTTTTTTTCATTTTAAAAATTTATTCAATCTAAGAAAAACAGGGTAAGGAGGATTTTGATATGAAAAACTTTATTATATAATAAACTTATGACTTAAATACTATTTTGGTTCATATGTTTTAATGTGTGTTTTGTTTCTACTTTTATAAACCTTTTTGTTAGTTTATATCCCTTGTTTTTAAATTGTTTTTGTTCTAATTCCTATCGTTAACAAAATACTATTAATTGATGAGGTGGCTAACAGAACTCTAACTCATCACTTGTCACTTATCGGTATTAATTTAGCATGAACTTATGATTAATATTTTTATTCTTACATTTATTAGTTTTTTAGTCCCTACATTTGTTTTAAATAATTTTTTGGTTTTAGTATCTAAAAAAATTCTCCTAATTTTATACAAAAGGCATATTAATTAGTGAAAGACTATCAAATCCTTAACAACAACAAAAAAGAGAGAAAAATTTGAGAGACTCAATTAAATCATTTAATTTTTTCCAGGTTTAAGACAGCGAATCATATTGATCAATGAATATTTTTGAGAAAAAAAAATCACAAAATTTAATATTTTTTTTTATTTCTAGATTATAATCAAAATGATTAGTGAAATTTTCTCAACCTCTTTACAAAAGATCAGAAAATTTTGAGATACTTAAATTGAGTATTTAATTATTTTTATTTTCACAAAAACTACATTGATAAATTAATTTTTCTCTATTTTTAGACAAAAATTATATTAATTGATACACTTTTTTTTTATTTTCTGATAAAAACTCAAAAAAATTGGGATACTCAAATAAATTATCAATTTTTAATAAATTTTATACAAAAATAATTATATTAATAAGTATGTTTTCTTCTATTTATGACAAAAAAAACAATTTGTTAAATTCTCTCCTCCTTTCAGGTAAAAAACAATTTTTTTGTAGAATTTTGATAAAAAAAAAATCAAAGAAAGTTTGAAATACTTAGATAAAATATTTAATTTTTTCCCGTTTTCCTTAAAAAATCATATTTATTAATATTTTTATTTTTTAAAAATAAAATATTATACATTTAGATTAAAAGCAATTTCACTAACCAATATTTATTTTATGTAAAAACCAAAAAAAAAATCTTAAGAAACTAAAATCCAAAAATTACCTAAATGCAGGGCTATCAAAAAATTATTTAAATCAACTGTAAAGAAAAAAATAAAATAAAAAATATGAATAAATGTAAGAATCAAAAGTATCATTTTCAGTCCACGTTATATTAATATAAATAATTGGTAAGTGATGGTTTGAAATTTTATTATTCATATTATCGGTTAACAAAGCCCTGCTAAGTGCTAACAATAAAAACTAAAATAAAAACTTCTAAAAAATAATGGATATGAATCATAAAAAAGTTGAAAGAAATAAAAAGGTTAAATTATAGGAATCAAAATATTATTTAAAGTCAAATTTAATAACAATCTTTATAACATAAAAAGGGAATAATATAATAATACTAATAAATAAATAAATAAAATATAAAATATTATATAAATTTATTCTTAATTACATACATAATTCTCTTGATCTCGGCTACGCATGTGAGAGGTTAATCTATTGTCCTTGAGGAGGTTTTTTTTTTTTTTTTCCTCAAAAGCATAAACATGATGCATAAGTCCCTTAGAAGGTTTGGCGTAAACTAGGTTAGACAGGTTCAAGCTTTCTAAGCCTGGTCCTACTACTATCCGGAAAATGTCTCTCAACTATTATTTTTTAATATGGCAAAAATTATGGGGCAATATTTGTGCATTTCTCTCTAAAATAATATTGCATTCAAAAATACGTTTCCCTTACTTTTTTCTCTAAAGTAAGAAATTAATTTTTTTACATAAATTCTACAAAATTAAATTTTTCTTTTCTTTTTATTTTTATTTACATACAAACAATAATTTATTTTAATATTTTATTTCTCCTTGCTCTCTCATTTTCTTTGGTTTCCGACTAAACAAATAGTAAAGATGGCTAGAACCGTACCGGAAAGGATAATTGAACAGGCAAAGATACCGCTTGTAAGACGACAGCTACCAACTCAAAATGGATAATATGCTTTTAAATTGACACGTAATATTGATTACCATGAGAGAGGAGAGAAGAGTTAACGGGCTTTTTTACCTACATGAAATTTTTTATTTTAGAATTATCAAATTATTATAATATTAAAAAATTATCTAAGTTATATTCATGAAATATAATTTTAATTCAATTTTTTATATAAATAATTACGACAGTTTATGATCTAACTTTTAATATTTTTTAATCATCATAAATAATTTTAATAGTCTAAAACTATCATAAATATTTTTAAAATGATCATAAATTTGTTAAATGCAAAAAAAAAAAAAAAAACCACTGTCAATATCTCACTTGTCACCGTATATATACGTACGTCCATGCAGTGGTGCATTAATCATAAGTAGTCTAACATAAGATGTTGATATTATGTAGGGTAAGGTCAAATCTCATGTTTAGATTGGTTCAATTAAATAAAAAGAATTGCATAATTTCCTATTTATTACATTTTAAAAGTCAATACTTATAACCTCCTGCAAAATATTATTTTAATTCTTGATGAATAATTTAATTAGTTTTTATTATTTTTAAGATATATTAAATTAGTTTTAAAATTTTAATTTTTAAATATAATAATTTATAAAAAATTATATTAAAAAATAAATTAAAAACTAATATAATTGATAAAAATTAAAAAATTTATTATTATGTTTTAAAATTTAAAAATTAATTTAACATATTCTAAAACTAATTTTGAGCTTATCTCCTAATTTAATTTAAGTGGCTTGTTAACTTAACTTATAAGAATTAAGATGTTGTTAAGAATATGGTCAAGGTACATTTCATAAGGTTTGAACATTTTTTTAACTCATTCTTGAAAACGGTTAATTTAATTTTAATATGATATTAAAATTTATTAATTTTAATATTACATTATAAATAATTAATATTATATATGAAAAGATGTATTGAGATGTTCTATATCTTTTAAGAACATGATCAACATATTTTTTATATACAATGATTAAATTATCCTTTTTTTTCTTCAATTAGTTCTTGAAAATAAATTAAGTTTAATTTTTTAATATTTTTTATTTGGTATTTAAGATTATATAATACAAATTAAGAAAATTAATTAATATATTATTATAAATATATAATTTTATATTATATTTTTATTGTTTCTTATTAATTTAATTATTTCATTAATTAATATTTTGTGAAAAATAAAAGTATAATAATAAAAAATAATTTATTTTAAATTTTAAAACAATAATAAAATATAAATATTTTTTAAAATAATAAAAAAGATAATAAATAATAATAAATGTTCTCTTCAAGTGATTATAACAAAAGTTATTTGAATGAAAAGTTAAAGATTATAATAATTTATATAAAATTTAAAATTATCGACGTTCTGGTTGTAAAGAAGTTTCTGGTTAAAAAAAAAAAAAAAAAGAAACTGGTCTTAGCAAAACTCAAATAGGATGAAAATTAAGGTGAGAACTCAAATAGGATGAAAATTAAGGTGAGTTATTACAAAGTTGAATTAATGTAATTAAATAGATAGGGTTGTGGATGTACTTTAGCTATAAGAGTGTATGAGAGAGATGGTAGCGTGGCTAGCTTCCCAAGAGAGATGGTAGCGTGGCTAGCTTCCCAAAAGAGATGGTGTTAACTGTTAAGTCACTTTAAAAAGTTATTTTGGTGGGAAGTGATGTCATGCAACGTGATTCATTGATTCACCCAAAAATATCTTTGAATGGGATATATTTGGATTTGTTTTATGGCCGATTCTCCTAATACTCAATAAGGTGACTAAAGAATATTTAATTATTTAGTGATGTAAGATGCTATGAATTGCCAAGTGCTACAATGCTTGCTTTGGACACACCAATGTGGACCTTTAATCCTTGTTTTCAGCACAATTTTATTCCTTTTACTTTTAGATCTAACATTTTTCTAGATCTTTTTAACACCTATTTTGAATATATTAAAAAATATATGGAATGTATCTTATTATTAAAAATATTACTTAGGTTCAATAAAATTATAAATTTACATTTTACTACTAATGTAATAACCTTTTTAGTTTATAATTTATAAGTTTGTTTATAAATATTCTTTAAACCTTAACACATATTCTTGATAAAAAATTTAAAATCTAACTCATTTAAATTATTAATTTAAAAATATTGCATATATGAATTATATGTACGATCTATTGAAAAAAAATGTAGTAAAAATATTTGTTGTGAAAAGTATATTAATTCACATGATATATTTATTGAAATGAACTTCAAAAATTGTTTCAAGTAATTATTCTTTTAATAAAGTAATTATTATATATTTGAAACTAATTAAATTTAAATAAATAATTGCTTTAAAGCTTAAAATAAACTAAATTAAACACATGCAAAATTTATTTTATGATGTTTTTCTTTGGAAATATTAAAAAACAGGTCATTTTTTTTCTGGAAACGTCAGATGAATCTTTTTTACCCATGAATACTAATCACAAAATAGATTTACCCTGAAGCATTGATAAATTTAGTTATAACTCTAAAAAATATTGTACTTAGGAGTTAGGAAGGACTTTAGAAGAATGATAAATGTTTCTGAGAATGTGAAATCCATGTCATATTGATTTTTCCTTTTTCCTACACTGAAAATAAATTATACAATCAAAATAGCACCATGGAATAAAGAAGTCCTTCAATAGAATAACTTCTTTATGAGCACATGTCTTTTAAATAAAATTATTCAAAAAAAGTGAGGGGATATAAAATGAGTTCAATAATGGATTTGTCTTCTTTTTTAATATTTTAGTTAAATGTGATTAATGAATAGATAAATAACAATCAATGTATTAAAAGCGTATTTGTTTCGCCTCTTTAATGAAAATTATTTATTTTCTGAAAAATATTTTAAAATTTTTAGTGTGTCTTATGATTTATTTCTAATTATTTTGAAAAAACTATTTTACACATTTTACGAAAAAGGATTATAGTTGTAATTATATTTTAAAATAAAACTATTTTTATAATACTAAATAAACGAAATTAACTTTTACTTTATAAAAATTCTCTGTAAAATAAATCATTTTTTATATAATTTTAAAATTGTTTTTTCAAAAGTTAAGAAAAACAGAGCTTCAAAGAGTAAAACATATTTATGTATATTAATTTTAAATAATTAAATATATTTAATACTTATTGATCATATCCTTAAACCATTTATTAATATAATTTAAATATTTTTTGTTTTATTTTATAAAAAATGTAAATATTAATAAATTTAATTAATATTATTATTTATCATATAACTTATTTTTTATATATAAATTATTTTATTTATTATATGAAAAAATAATTAATATTATTTTAAAAATTAAAATAGATAGATAACTAAAAATAAATTTTTTTACTTTCCAGATAAAAGAAAAAGTAACGAAAGAAATAATATTTTGTATTTTGGCTAGATTTGTTACCTGTGAGAAATGCATATTACTAATCCATTCTATTAATGAAAAGGATTGAACCATTAAATTTTCCGATTCTACTTTGCCAAGATGTCCACCCATATATATATATATATATATATATATATATATGTATATATATATATATATATATATATATATATATATATATATATATATATATATATATATATATGTATATATATATGTATATATATATGTATATATATATATATGGGAAAATAATTAGTTTACTCTTAAGTGGTTCATTTTTCAATTTTTTTAAAATAAAAGTATGACAGATAATATAATTAAAAATAATGAAAAAAAGTTATAAAAAATAACATGTATAAAAGTTATTATAATTTTTTGGTGTGCAAAGTTTTTATCAATTACAACTTAAACGATTCACTTATCATGGATCAAGGCATTTTGTTCTTACCAATTAATGGACCATCAAATTATAAATTTTATTAAATTTAAATTTTTAAATTTAAATTATTTATTTAATTTAAATATTTTTAATTTTATTATAAAAAATTAATTTTAAATATTCATAAATTTCTTTTTATTTTTATTTTATTTTTTTTATTAAAAAATTGTATATATAAAATATTTTTATTAAAATATTATATAATATATTCAAATAAAAACTAAACTATCATTTTCATCAGCTTTATTCTATTAATATATTTTATTTTTTATTTAACTTAAAAAAATTAGATCATTAATTCTATTTATATTTTTATATCTGAATTTGTTGATTGATTTTGTAGAAAAATTTTCAATCAAAAAGATAAAAATAAAAAAAACATTAACAAAATAAAAAATAAAAATAGGTTATTTTATAAATAAAATAATAATTCAATAATTATATATATATGCAGATTAAATAACAAAATATATTAAAATTATTTAATAATTAAAAATACTATGATTAAAGATAAAGAAATAAATAAAGTAACTAAAGAAACTTTAAGATAAAAAATGAAATAAAAAAATAATTTAAGCAGAGTTAACGTTCATGAGAGTAAATTAAAAAAATTAAAAAAATAAATTTTAACTATTTTAAAATAATTTTAATTTATTAAAATTTATTTTAAAAAAATTTTTAAAATTAAATTTTTAAAATAATATTTGAACAAAATATTACAATATTTAAAAATTCTAAACTATTTTAAAAAATATTTTTTCTTAAAATAATTCATCTAAATACAAAATTAAAAAAAATTAAAATTTTACATAATACTCTTCACTTATTTTATTTTTTATTTATTTATAAAAATTCAACTTTAG
The DNA here is from genome assembly GCA_026541065.1 of Canavalia ensiformis. Lineage (NCBI taxonomy): Eukaryota > Viridiplantae > Streptophyta > Magnoliopsida > Fabales > Fabaceae > Canavalia > Canavalia ensiformis. The sequence continues at coordinate 28,473 of JAMKYM010000029.1, read as the reverse complement.
ATGGTAATGGATAATGACCAACTCCCACTTAAAAAAAGTACAACAACCTTTACACCACATTAAAATTCATCTACCACATTATTTGATGAGTGAGATTATTTATCTTTGGTTTGAATTTTAATTATGATTGAACTGGGTGTGACAAGAAGAAAGGTGTAGATTGTTGATTCCACTTAAAGAGGAAATCACTTTCCTCACATGTCTAAAACTATTTCCATCTGTACCTGTGTTTTTAATAACGCCCATTTCAGGAGGGACTTTCCTTTCCTATGAGAATGCTACTTGTATTTTGCTTCATTTATTATCACTGAAACATTACCTTATGATTTTCTTGTGTTCTTAGCTATGTTCTAGTGATCATTGGTAGGTACTAATAGGTGATGGTGTTCCTAGTCATGGAGATTCCTTTCTCAAAAGGTTTTAAGCGTTTCACATCTAAGATTTAGTAGCATTGAACATTTCTACATCATTTATTTTTTTTGGGTCAAATCATTAATTTCTACATCACTTGAACCTACTCCTTTAAAGCTATATTACTCGAAACTCCCATATAGTGGCAATGTGATGATCCTTGATGCTTTTTAGTATGCATTGTGATATGTTGTGGAGAACATTGATCCAAGCTATTATAAAAGATTTGTAAGGTTTTACATTCAAATACTTTTTGGTGTCTTCTTGCTTTGACATTCGTTATCCGATTAGAATTTCATGAATTAGTTTTTACAATTTATCTAGTCTATTTCTTAGCTTGGATCGATGACAGAGATTTTGTTTCATGAATTCGTAAAATGTTTGCTTTGACTTTCTTCAACGACGTTGGATTAGTGTTTCATGTGCTTATTTGGAAAAAAGCTTGACTTCAAAATTCAAAATTATTCTACATCTATTTTTCTTATTACATGTTTTTCAACAATTTTAATTCAAATCAACCAACCTTTCCAAGCCAATTATAATTTTTTAAAACAATTTCAGTTTAAGTTAACTACCTTCTTCAAGAACAACTTAATTTTAATTTTTCTATTGCACCAAGGGATATATAACAACAATTAATTATATGACAATTATTCTCCAGATATATAGTGAAATTTAATTTTCATATTTTTTTTATACATAATCAAATTCGTAGACCTAAACTCATTTTTAAACTATTTTTTAAAATAATTTTATTAAATTTTTTTATTTTAAATAAAATTGATTATAGCTCCATTTACTTTTAAATCACTTTCTCATTGCGACATTCCTTCAAACACACCGGACAAAGGGCATCATATAGTTAATAAAATCTAACGCCATTATTAGTTTAATAAATGTAGAGACAAAATTATGAAATTATTTTATGTGAAATTAAAAATATAATTTTTTAGTATAAAAATAAAAATTAAAGAGAACTTCAGATGTAAAAGCTAGTTTAATTTAACCTTTAGTTTATAAGTTTAATTTTGATACATTGTTAATATAAATATTTTTATATTATTAATAATTGAAAATTATAATAAATAAATTTTTTAAAATAAATATTATAAAAATTAATAATTTATTTATAATTAAATAATATAAATTTAAACTTTTAATACATTATAATTAATTTTTTAGTTTAAAAATATTACAAATGAATATGTTTTCGTACCTGGAGTCAAAGGACTGGTTTCCATTCATAACATTTAGAGCAATATATCAAAAACCAATCTTTAAAATTATGATTGCCGATGTTTTTCTTATAAAATAATTATTATTTTTTACAAAAAATAAATTTGTTTGAATTGGATAAAATTATCATAATTAATAAAATTTTCTTAATTGTTTAATTTAGATGTATATCCATGATTTGAACTCAAATCGATTGCACTATAAAAAGTTACCACTAATATTTTAATATTAAATTAATCTATTATTATAATTTTTTTCTAAAATAAAAATTAAATTGTTAATACAAAATATTAATATATTCTATCAATATATTAAACGTTAACATAATACATTATGTGTTGGTATGGACCTTCAAAGTGTATATTAACGATTTAATTTTTATTAGACAATGACTAATAATAAAAATTGTATTAACACATAGTTTTTTATTTATTAGTAAATTAAATTTTTATTTTATATAATATCAAATAACTTGAATCAATCTTTTACTACCATCAGTTTAATTCTTAAAATTACAAATAAATTATTTCAGTTTTGAAATTGTTAAATAACGATCATTTTTACTAAATATTTTTGAATGATAATCATTTAGTTTATAAACTTACAAAAATAACAACTAAAATGTCTAATATTTAATAATTTAAAAATAAAAATAGTTTCTTTTAATAATTTATAGACTAGATTGATTAATATTGATAATTTTAAAAATTAATTTAGCATTGTTGTTCCATTTATTATTTTTCTTAAAGATGATAAGTAAATAAATATCTATCTATATATGTTTAAATTACTTCAATATTATAAAATCATTGGAATTGAAATGACTTGCGCATGTAAGGCATAGTGCTTCGGGATTCGTTAAAAACAAATGCTAAATAGGATTTAAAGGAATTAGATGCATCTAAAATATTGTTAATATAAATTTAATTATAATTATAATATTTTCTTGTAGAATTAAAAAATTTATTTAAAATCAACAGTAAATATATTCTTATTTTATTATTTTATAAATTTACTTATCTTACTGCAGGGATAAATCTATTAAAACAAATGTTAAGAAATATTTTTAAAAATTTGGTTAAAAGATCAAGAAAAATACTCATTCCTTGAAATATATTATGATTTTAAATCTTTATCAATTAAACTAATCTTCCTTAGCATATATATAATATTGTTATAACATATTTTTTTTTGCAGCAAAACATGGAGCGCGTATATAATCACGGAACTAAATAAAATTTAGTAGGTACATATCATATTTTTTTTACTAACTCCTACTATATTTAATAATTATTTAATATTTTACAGACGAATTTCTTTCAAGAAATAGCTTAAGCTACTAAGATTAAACTTAGAAGAACACGTTCGTTTATTGATCTTTTTCTTCTGCGTGCGTCCAAGTACTCCGATCTTCTTATTTTTCAAGCTTTGGATGGCAGAAATTTGAATATTTATATAATACTCCAATTAGTCAAAATTCTAACACGTCGTCATGATTTGTTTGAATGAAAAAATATAAATAAGACTACATTTTTTATTTAATTACAAGTAAATTTTAAATAAAAATTCTAATTATATTATTTCTTCGATTCAAATTTTTATTTTTTTTCGTTAGATAAATCAGAGAGTAAGTATTAGTGCGAACTGGTGAACGCTAAATACTATAATCTTATATTATTATATTACATTTATATTATAATTTAATTTAAGATTTATTTATATCAGATATTAAATTTTAATATTTATATTAATTTAATAATTTAATATAAAATATTTAATTTATTAATTTAATTGTTAAATTTTGTTATAATATCAGTAAATTAAATTTTAAAAATTAAAATTTTATAGATATATTATTTAATTATTAATATTTCTATATATATATATTTAATATAATGTAAAAACAAATAAGTAAAATTATAAATAGAAATATTTATTAATTTTTTATTTACTATAAAATTATCTATATAATCTAATAAATATTTATAATATAATTTAATAATTAAATTAATAAATTTTATATTTTATATAATGTTATTAAATTATTATAAATGTTAAATTTTATATACATTATTATAATTTATACCGGCTCTTATATTATAAAGGATGAGACAAATTAGTGTATAATAACTCGAAATTGTAGGATTCTGTCTCTTTAGAAATACAAGGAGAGCATAATCAATACAGGAGTTATTGGACTCCTCACATTAGTAATAAGTTTGGCGATCCATCGAGATTTATCTCAAAATAAGCATTGTCTATAGCCCCTATTATCATTAATCTATCATATTAACAATAATAAAATATTAGGTTTATATAAATCACGATTTTCATTAAATATCTTACCAAGTGTATATATAAAATTATTGATTAAAAATTTAAAATTTAAAATATTAGTAATTATAAGAAAAATATATTAAAATATAATTAAAGAATATATTAATATTATTTTTAATAAAAAGTAGTATTTAATTTTAATCAATAATTTTATGATATTGAATTTATTTTATTAAAATTAAAAGCGTGTTCGTCATAAACTACAACTTTTCGGTGTTTAGTTCTTTGGATGAACCATGGAATTAATTTTGTTGAAGTCACTCACAAATGGATTATATATTTACATATGTTTTGTTTGAATATTACTATAAAATAAGAAATGAAAGAAAAGAAGATAAATATATAATAAAAATAACGGTGAAAAAATAGAATTGTTTGGATAGATGAAATAAAAAATTTAATGCTCATAAAAAAATTAATAAAAGTTTTATATTATTATATTCAAAATTAAATTAAATTTAAAAATATAATTTTTTATTATATTATTTATTAACATTATTTTTATTAATATTATTTATTTTTATTTCTTTAATAATTTAAACATTAAAAAACAAAATAAAAAAGATAATTTTATATAAGTGTTTTCTGTTTGAAGATTATTTTTCTTTATAAATTTATCAAAAGATTAATTTTCTTTCTATTTTTACAAGTCAAATAAATGCAAAAAAATATTTCTATCGCTTTGTTATTTTATTTTTAGTTATTTTTAATTTTTTTAAACAACAAAATGAAATAAAATTTAAAGGACTCGAACTTCATTACTTATTGACTTTTTTTTATTTTCAATAATTAAATATTAAAATAAAATAAAATGAGTAAGTTTTCTCTATTTAACTCTTATATTAGATAAATTTATCAAAAAATTAATATTCTTGTTTGAGAACAAATGTCTAAATCATCATTTCTAATTATGTTTTGACGCTTATCATATTACTGACTGAGGCTGTCACGAAGCAGCTTGGATCGATCATTAGATCATAATATTTATAATTCTTTCTAATCGTTGCCGCGAGTTTTTCTAATCAATTAATCTAACAGATCGTGATCAAGTGCGAAATGATGACGATGTTTAGTCGAATAGCGACACTCTTTATCAGCAGTACTCGACTGTATATATAGAATATCAGCAGATATTATGGCGTATAGTATGGACATACCATTCACCGCCAGAGCAAATTTGATAATGATGGACAGTCTGGATAATCATCATAGCGATCAGCATCTGGAATATAAATATCAATCATGATGGCGTACATTATTAGTTTCTCAAACGATATGCTTATTTTAGATCAAAGTTTTATATACCATCATTTATTTGGTATCAAACGGAGAAAACCTAATTTATCTAGTGATTAGAACAAGAAAATATTATTTTTATATATTGAATTACATAAATTTCCTCAAAAGAGGTGAAATAATCAAATAAAAGGAACGACATGATTAAAAATATTTATTATGTATTTTTAAAAAAAATGTTATCGAACGTGACAAATAAATTCTTTTATAATTTAATAATGTAACATAATCAATATAAATATTTTATGACATTTAAAGTTTTACAAAATAGTTTTATGTTTATTTCGTCAAATTCATATTTCCATTTATGGTGATTAGTTCTGAATCAGATATCTGATATTATTTAGTATCAGTTCTAGTATACAGTATGAACGAAGTTTCATTTCAATAGAAATCTTGTTTCAGTTCATATGATTTTATCTAAACTATGAAATATATTGTTACGAATATAAAGTATCTAAGTATAAATGGCTATTTATCATAAAAGCTGTAGCAGATAGTGAAAATAATATGAAAAACCATATTATAATATTAAAGCCTTTGTGCAGACTAAATTTACCTAAGACAAACACCAGTTTAGCATCATTCTTCTAAAGTATCTTCAAGATCATCATTAAATATCCAGATAACAGTAGCCTCTGACTATAAGGCTGCGCGCATGATATTTGCTCATCTCTTGGTATTTTATGAAAGCATACTCTGGGCAGTTGACAAATAAAGCGTGATCGGCAGGCGCGATCTTCACTAAGATAGGCGAAGCTCTTTACTCGCGCCTTAGATGAAATATCGTGAATAGCAATTTCATGTTATTATACAACTTCGGTTGAGGCATCATCCATAAATCAATCGCAAGCTGTAACCTAACGATTGTCAGATAAAGCATCTCAGCGCGACGATGATAATATATGTTGGAATGAAAGCTATCATGGTTTCGATAATAAGTTCAGCTTTCTTTGTAATAAACGTCACAGAACTATAAAGTATTATCGTGTTCAAACCTCAATCAACTAATCAAATTCAATCATATCGCAGCAGGTTGCGCGCCTGAGATTCAGAAGAATAACAGAAGGTTTGACTCATCGTTCACTCATGACGCGCTATCATGTCCTATGAAATTCTTGGCGATATAACAATAACGTATCTTGTATGGATTTATAAACATGATAAATTTAAGTGCTTCTTTAATACTGATTTTTAATATGAACCCTAGCATCGCGGTTTTATTATCGATCGTTTGCCGCAACGGATGAATATCAGACAGAATAATCTGATATAAGCAGTTCAGCTTTCTTTAAATGCCACCAGTCTTTATATCTGTTTTAACGGAGAGCGAGAAATCTTTCAGCGATGGTGAGAGCAACATAAATCATCATCTGTTAACATCGATATTGATTCTTTTTTATTCTATATTCTTACTTTGCATTCATCATGTTTTTATATTTATCATGACGATTTAACCTGATCTTCAGCTCAGATCGGAAATAAATCTCATTTTAAATGGTTTCGTATATATTTCAGACATCTGAAAGCATGATGCCGCTTGCGCGAATAGAAGCGGCTGGCGCGTGATGTGATTGTAAAACGACGCGTGTGTCGTGATCGTTTGTCATCGGGCTGATTTGTTTGTGTGCAGAACTGTGATCGTGATCGCTCAACCAGCAATAGATATCGTCGATATGGGAGCGCGATAGTGACATCTTGGCGTGCGCCTGTTTTCTCGTTTCAGCGAAAACTTTGATGCAGATAAAACCACAGGCGGTGTTTGGTGGCGCGGCCTACCTGGCGTTCTGACACCGCTCTGATATATGACGATGTCATTATTGTGTAGTGCCAGCGCTGACAGAAGACGACCTGTGGCGCGGAATAGTATGATAAAGCGTAATAACGTTGCGATACTGAGTCTGCTGCGGCTTGCGGCGGGTTTCGACAACGACTAACCTAAAGCCATTCTATGACGATGACGCATCATCGTTTATCGCGGGCGCGGCAGTCAAAATGGTCGTAATCAAGATGTCGAAGGAAGCTTAAATGCCGAACCATTATGGTTGTTAAAACGAAAAGACTGAAGTATGCAGGAGCGTATGAAAGCTGGAACGTGGCGTGATTATATTGTAGCGAAGCTGCAAGTTACCAGTGGCGCTAATAGAAAACATGTTAAATAAATCCGTGCGCTGCTTTCGCTGCTGCATCTGCTGCTGTGAAAGGGCCCTCGTTGGATAAAACAGGCAGCTGGCTGAGATTTGAAAGTAGACTGTAGCTGATGCGATGAGTTCCTCTAAGCGTCAAAACTAACTGAGTTTCATAAATCAAATCGTTTGAGCCAGCATAGACTCACGTGAACATAGGAACAATATCAGTCAAAATCATGACGACCTAATCATCTCGCCTCAGAACTTAGTGATTATTAAGAAATTCAGCTGTAGCAGAACTCTGCTATAATATGATGGCGTCATCAGATGAAATATAATGACTCAGTAATATTGGGACAGCTAATATACAAAATCAGTTAGATTCAAAGCAATTTGTTTGTAATTGATTTGCTAAATAACAATTCAATTAAATTAAATAATTGAAATTTCAATATATGAAATTGGACTCAGTTTATCGATCAGTACAGTTCTGACATTTGAACCTATAGATGAACTCAATAATATGGACATATTCTTATGCAAGTATAGATATAGACCAGCTGTGACATTATAATAAATCATGATCTTTTGCAGACAGGTAGCTTTCTATGTTGTCTCTGCTCGCTCATCAACATCAATGGTTTTCCGTTATCTTTGATGTATCTGGCTTTTACGTCGTGCTAACTATTTTCACCACTGTAATATTCACTCATGCTAAGTCAGAATATAGCTGATTACTTTATCGACTGCGACTCTCATAGCCAGCGTAATAGCGCAGATCGCGGGCTGTCTGCGCCTGTCGCCTGAGCAGCGAACGCGTGCGCTGCTGGCAACTTTAACGCGCTCAACAGCAACGCTGGCTGCGTACCGCGCCCTTCAGACGCATGCTGGCTGCTATGACCGTTTCAGGCTGAGGTGCAGAAGTGTTGCTGGGCAGAACAGCCTGCATATTAAACTGCTGGACTGCTCAAAGTGCTATGCTCTGCTGCATCAGACTATCGACATCAAAGATCCTCGAGAGTGGCGCTGAAATGGAGCTTAACGCTCTGGGTACCTAAGCTTCGCTGGCGGCTGGAACACGTCGTATCGGCAGGTGCTGAAGATCCACGGGCGCTTTCCAAGTGGCGCGGTTTACTGTGCTCAACTGGCGGAAAAAGCTGAAGGCAACGCGGCGGCATTATCGACCGAGTTCTTCAGGAAGAGATTTTGGTGTGGCTGCAAACTGCGACTTTTCACCTGGAGATGCGTGGTTCATTTGGATCAGTCACCTGGTCGGCGCCTTTATTCTTCATGCCTGCTGGGACTACGCGCATTCTGGCTGAAGTATGTATTTGCGAGTGGTGCAAATCGCGCTCTGAACTTGCACTCACAAAGATTTATTACGCTGGAGGTGCTGCTGAACCTGCGCTATCTTCGCTGGATTACAGTTTCGCTATCTTTCTATAGCTTTGGTGAATATAGAATCATCAACTTACTGAAAATGCGCTGCCGTAAAACTAAAAGCAAAGAGAAAGTTTTACGCAGCATAGCTCAGCTATTACATTATAATTAAATGAGTGTGATTATAATCTTCGTGGGTGCATCTTTGTCTAAATCAGCTCATTTATGAATGAATAACGTGGGATTGATTCTTGGCCTTTAATTATTGAACATTTATTAAAAACGTGGATTCTCATTAAAATTTACAGTCGATTGAAAAAAACGATGATTTTTATACGATACTCACTTATGGATTTAAAATATCAATATCCAAATCATCAGTTATAGCGATGCTGTTTTTAAACTCTTTATAGAACCTGACCTAAATAAATTCATGATGACTTTTTCTTACCATAGTTAAATAAAGGCGACTTCAAAACGTTTTATTTCATAGATTTCAGAAATTTGACTGTTCTTTGCCGCGATTCTGAACTGTAGGTTTCTCACATTGCCTTAATATCTCTGCGCTGAAAACAAAATTTCTTAGAACCTTTGGAATCATCGGTTGTATCAGTTCAGTGATACTTTGGATCATCACAACATGTTTCAGTAGCTATATCTGTATCATTCATAACATAAACTATGTATAAACTGATAAAGCTATAACCTATGTTGAAAGTATTAGATATATAAGTTAAAATTTACAAAGAGTAAAAACAGCACTTGCTGTTCGTTCAGATTTATCTTGCATTGTTTACTACATTTTCTTTTAGAATCTTAAGTACGACACATATGTTTATATTTATTAAGTAACGTAGTGATAAATCACTCATTCAGGACTGCCTTTCTACAACAAGATTCAGAATGAATGCTGTGCATCAATTTCTTGCTTATTTTACAGATAGAAAGTAATGATTATGGATAATATTTGATGCTAATCAACAACCTCATCAGAAATCAGTTGTGCTTTATTTACAAATCTACGTGTAGCTTCTTTGACGCTTATTTCCGCATATTGGCGGAAATCTGGAAATGTAAACTATCTCACGGATAATGAGTTTCTTAACAGATAACGATATCCAACGAAGGATATGGCGATCAAGCAGTAAGATGGATAAAGTAGCATAAAAAACTGCATGATTTGTATAGCTGAAAGAGTTGGTCAGGGTCTATAATAAAAATAAAAACCTGAGACTAAACAAACCTTATTATCAATTGCAGCAGAGTGAAGAAAACTAAAGTTAATATATGTTCAAATACAGAAAGATATCAGGAAGTACTGCACAATATTAACAGATGTCAGATTAGATGTGAATAATAGATAATATTAGTTCCACAAGTTATTGCTGTTTGTTTTAGAGCTATCAGTCTTTACTTTAGATTGGATAATATCATAATAAATATATTTAAATGGAAGAAAAGACTCATACAAAGTTTTAACAAGCAGAATTAATATCGATCACTCTTTGGACACATCTTGGATATAAAGTATCAGAGCATAACATCAATACAGTTCAAAGCTACTCAAGCGCTTTACGTTTCTGTTTCAATTCTACATTTCTAGTTTCCTTTGTTTTACTGCGAAACATAAATGCATATTCAGTTCATAACAACAAATATATTCACCTCTTTTTACAATGCACTCGTTTCAAACATGAAAGCAAACAACAATAAACTTATTCATATCTTTTAGTTTTATGAACATCAGACACAAGCTACTAAAAATAGTAAACAAACAAAAAACAGCTGGCGCATACCTTACTATTTTATCAATCTGTCTTCTTTTTATAAACTAGTTTATTGTTTCTTTCTTTCGAGACTGTCAGCGATCGCTGATTTAGTCAATGGAAACTAGTAACAGCATACGACTATACATTGCTCAAAGGCCTGAGAGGTAACGATAAACTAGTTGAAATTTCAAATCTGGTTCTGTGTAGTCAGGATGACCGTTTAATGTTAACATACCATATTGATTATATGCAATAATTATTCTTTTATCTAATATTGTTTGTCAATTATAATCCCTGAAGTTCACTGGAGTAACCTAACTCTTTAGTAAAAATGACTTTGTTTCAAACAAAATTAAAGCACCTTAGCTTAGCTGACTAATTATCGTTCAATCATTACGGGATTTATTTTATAGGAGTTATGCATTATTTGGCTAGTGCATCATTTCTCAGTGGATTCATAATAAAGCAGTGAGATTACAATATTATCACTAGCTCAATGATTCGAATCTTTGGCACTAAACACAATTGTAGAGATCAGATGCATTAGGTAAACTAAAAGAAACTGAAACAATAATTAGCATATTAGAAGACATTACACAGAGCACTCGTTATTATCAGATGATATGAGCTACGCAGACCAGATACAGCAACAGCTGTGGGAATTTCGGCACATCTGCTGTCGGATTTTCATTAATTTGCTATCTGCTTTGCCTTTTACAAGGAAAGAATCAACTTATTAATAAGTGGATCTGAAGTAAACTAAGCGACTTCATTCAGGAGATGATTAAGAATTTTAAGTTTCAAATCTTAAAGGCTTCAGATACACCTAAAGTTTGGAGATTATTATTAAGCTTTATATGTAACTAGATTTTATTCAAGCGAGATGCTGCATCAACTCACTCTTCATAACAGATTTATTATCTAAACTTTTATCTGCAGCTACCTGGTTTTAGTTCTTTTCTGCTAAGATTAAAAAGTTACATGAGCCAATAATAATATTATTAAAATTTGGTTTCACTTAAGATTACAGATATCTTAACTGTTTGAGATGTGGATTTTTCTGATTAAATCACAAGGATAACTCTGATTTCGCTTACGTATGCATTACATCAGCCTATCAATTTTTCTATTTCTAAAATTGAAGTGTTAGAATAATATGAAAATGAGCTTATCATAATAGTTTGTAATATTATCTTGAATACATTAAAAGAAAGAAAAAATAGAACCTCTTCAGAACAGATATGTAAATGCAATCATTTTTGACAACTGTGGATAATTCATATACATTATGTGGAATATCAAATCTCTGAAATCTTTATTACTAAATTATGTTTTCACTTATTTGAAAATATTGTGTGCATTTTATAAATTAGCATATTATTTATCATGTTAATAAAACCTTTGTATTGCGCACATGGTGAAGCAACTCAATCATCTCTCAGCGATATGTTTTGTGCATTCTTTATTAAACCGGACACTCTTTTATAGACTCATCCAATTAACATTTTAAACAAATCATTACCTCTGTTGTGCTGTACAAAAACGGGTGTTAAAGCAAAATATTCCAAAGTGGCGTTTACTATTACCTTTAGAAAAACATCAGACATGTTTATTACAGTTCTTTTAATACTTTAATTATTAAACAATTGAACAATAAACTCAGGAGACGATATATCATATTCAATGAAGAAATAATGAATTTAAGACAATTTCTATAAGGCCTTTTATCTTATTATCTTTCAGTTGATTTTTAGTTTTATAAAAGCTGTATAGTATCATCATTCGTAAAGTAAACAAAAATAAGTGAATTAAATTAAATATTATAAAATTATTAAAAAAAAAAAATTTGTTTTTAAATATGAAATATCAAATGTTAAATTGTAAAAATAATAAGTGATTAACAAGATCTTATATGAAACAAATAAATTTCATAATGTCACTTTGTACTATATTTTAATAAATAATCGATGGATAATATAAGTAAAGTTAAATAAATCGTTATATGATGATAAGATATTTAAAGCGACCTTTCATCAGTTATAATCAATTATTCATGATCAGTTTATGTGTAAGTAAATGGGATAATAATGATGAAACTCGTTGCTATTCAATACAAATAATAACTGCAGTATAATAATGATAAATAAATATTAATCACTTATATGATGATGATATGATAATCAAACAATGGATATATAATAAAAATATAACCATATTTAGATGATTTGAGCATATTTTATATAGAGAAAGCTATTTTGCGATATGCAAATCAACACAATCTCTCTCTGTTTATTAAGTAGTTTGTCTTAGATATAAATATGATTTAAATGATTTCTTGAAGCTCGTGAACTCACTTATTAAAATGTTTGTGAACAGCATAATATAAGATATTTTGCATAAAGTACATCAGGAAGATATCAAATGGACTTGATCAATAGAATCAATGATTTGAAGCTTCTTAGACAAAAAATATCAGTTTATAAGTATACTAATAAATTAACGATCGTTATAGATTTATGAAAATATCAATTTGATATTATAGTAAAGATATGATTTAATTACCAATTTATAAAATCATTGGTTTCTTAGCTTACAAACTAAGAAACTATTTAAAGCTTAACAGCTTTTGTTTTATTAAAAATAAAGATATAATTATTTTTGTTAATTTAAAAAACTAAAATAAATTAATAAATGGATTGACTAGAATCAGCAATCATTTGATATTTTTTTGTTAAAGGTCAGTGATAAAAGAAACAATTGGATGACCTTTCTTTAATATTATGAATTTGGATAAATGAGTGATAACATTATTTTCTTTTTAAAATAAATTAAATTTGAATATTAAAATTTATTTAACAATATCAATGCAAATATCTTCAAATTCTTATGTTCTTTCATTTTCTGCATTCTGAGATGGCGACTAATTATGTTTAAAATAGATCTCAGAGACATCTTTTCTAAGTATCGAACTTCAATGAAACATAAAATTTATGGACGCTCAGCTTTAGCTTCTTTTATGGGACTATCAGCCTGTGGTTCTTCTTCATTTATCGATAAAACTAGGCCTTCGAGCTGCTCAGATTTTTGCAAAGCCTGGAAAATGAGTTCATCTTCTCTTGTAAGCTGGATTGAATCTTGATATCTTCGCCGTAAACTTACCTGCATTTCAGCATCACATAGCTCATAGGAGAAATCTTCTTTAATTCTCTTTAACATATTTCAGTTTTATAAGCTTCTTCATTTAGTTTTTAACACTGTGTGTCATTTTATCGCACAGCAGCTGCAGCTGGGTAGCCTCATGCTGACTGCATAAACGATGTATCTTAATAGTTATACCTCAGTTTTTGATTTTATGCTCTCGTTCTTGGAGTATTTGAAAATGATAGAACTGCAGCGACTTAGTTTATTTTAAAGCATAGGATAGTTAAAATAATATGCCATTCATGTATCAATATTAAATCGATGATATTCTTGTTTTAATAGAGCTGATTGATTAAAAAAACTTATAAATAAGTTTAGGATTTCAGTGTGCCTTCGAATGAAACGCATAATTATGTAATATCACTGCGAAAGTTAATCAAATCAAACTCATTTAAGATGTGATTAAAGATTTCTTTAAATTTTACATAGATAGGATTGGAACCTCATACTAAGCTACATATATTGTATCACATTTCAACTATTCTATCTTTAGCTAATTCAAATCTTTTAAAGCTCTCTTTGATGATAAATATTAGTTCTTTAAAACTCATGACTAAGAAGAAGGAAGGGTGAACTTCTGGCTACTGGGACTTTCTTACAAATATTAAATGTTGCAAGCAGGACTCATTAAGCAGCTTACAAGTCTTGCTTTGTGCTGCAGAAAACAGCTAGTTACTCAAATTAGAATTTAGCTAAGATTCAAGATATAATATTCTCCTCAGAGTGATGCTGAGCTACAGTCATCATTCACCCTCTTTGCATAAGATCAAATATCAATCATATAGACTTGAAACATAGCAAAGGTGGCGGGCTGCACTCTTCAATCTAAGCTAGTTGTAAAGTGAACAAGCATATCATTAGCTGTCAGGAGGCTGCCTAGATAAATAGCATCCCAAATAAAGTTAACTTCTTTTGACAGATTTAATTCAGTATCAATTGTTTTTACTTTTTCTTAAAGTTTCTCATAAAGCTATTGAGCCCTCAAAGTAGCTAGAACTTAAAGCGAGAAAGAGTTCTTAAACTCTATCTTTTATCTCCATTCCTTTATGCATGAACCATAATAACAAAAATATTTATAGAAGATTCATGCTGCACTATTCATGCGAGTTCAGTGTATAGCAGGACTCAGGAATAAGTTTTAGCACTGAGCTAGTCAAGTAGCAGTCTTAAACTAAAGTAAGATGATATTTTAAATTTATGACATGATTACAGAAAAAGAAATACCTACGATTCTCTTTAATATTTATAGCTAACTGGAGTTAACTCTTAAACTTTCTTTCCCATTCACATCTCTCTAACTACTGCCTAAGAACCTAGCTAAGACAAAGTATCAATAAGATGATCAGCTTTTTTATCGCTGATATCTTATCAGACTTAGGAGTTTCTAAAACTTATACCATTTATACCTTTAAGTTTAAGTTTCTTAATTTATTTTCTTCAAAACTTCATTTTCATCTGTTTAATCATGTATTAAAGATAAAGATTCTAACAACTTGAATTCAGGACTCTTCATCAACAGAAAGAATAAGCACTCTGCAGTAAGTTATGGAGTCAAAATATGAATACGACATTATGGGACCTATTACACCTCTGGAATTTCATAATTTACAAAGATGTACAAACTAAAATTTCTACTAAATAGATCGATTAACAAACAGACAAATCAGAACTAATAAGCTTTATTAACAACACAACTTTAAACTTTAAATTTGGGTTTTACGAACATGGACATTGCTCATGATTCAACTCAATAGAATAGCACTAATGATATATTCAGTTCAAACTTTGATGGAAGCTATCAATATATATCATTTCTTTCAGTGATTAAACTTGCAAAACGAGTGCAGATATCAAATCTCAGTTCTGAGCAAAACTTAAAAGACTATTAAGTAAGAAAGGATCTTGATTTAAAGTTCAGTGTCAGTCATCTCTGATACTGATTTCTCGATGATGGTATTTGCAGAGACTATCTTATATCAATTGGATTGAGGTAGTTGGTGTGAAGTGAGAAATATAATTACATAGATGAATCATCAAGCATTAAATAAAAATCATATTTATGATAATATCATCAATTACGATTTAGTATTTGATAAAATAACGAGACATATGAAAAGACTAGTTGCGGTGTTTGGTACTGGAAGCTGTTGCAAACGGTGCAAAAATGGCAGCAGAGATAAAAAACATTTCAGCAAAGTATTCTTTCAGGCTGAACCTGTTTAAGAATATATCAATTCTCATCAATCTTAGTTATAGTTGCCTCGAAACATTATCATTCAACAAAATTCAATTACTGAAACAATATTTCTCGAAATTATAATTTCAGAGCTAACTGAAAACAAATTGTAATATATTTTCGAAATCTTAACATTAGCAAGCCTGATTCAATTAAAAAATCAGTTATTTAAATGGAATCATTAATTGATAACACTGTATCAGACATTTCATCACTACAGAATATATCAGGTTATATTATATAATAACTTTATAGTTATCATGATTCTTATCTTAGACTATTAGCTCTTATGACCATTATCAACTAGACGACCCTCGATGACACGCCATCAAGAGTTCTGCTGGCTGCTGATCAGTTTGAGGTTTCTCATCAGTCAAGAAACTATCGCCGCAAAATCTTGCCTCAAGAGTCACAAAAGAAGTTGTTGTTATTGTTGTTATATCTCAAATCTTTGGCGTTGCTCAGATTGAAAATGGGGATTACTCAAAGCAAGTCAGTTACAAGATCAAATATTATTGCATTACTTATATCAACTATATTATATTTTCAAGGTATATTGAGACAGCTTTTGTATAATTTAAAAATTAAAAATTTATGCTGTTTTTGACATCTGGAATCATCAACAAACAATGGAAAGCAGTTCTTTTATTTTCAACTAATACAAGGACTAAGTATTATTTGTTTTGCATAACGCAGATTTCGGTTTCTAATTTGATTTCTGGGCTGTATTCAGTTTACTATACAGTTTGGTTTGGTTTGGATTCGTGAGTTTTATTTATCATTTGATTGGTTGATCGAAGCTGTTCTTTAAAATTCAAAAGTTGACTTATGACATGAAAACTAATAAAAATGAATCTAAGAACATAACATTTTCAGAAGCATAGATATTATCCTATTCATAGCATTGTTGATAGCAAACAAAAATTAAGTATAAACTCAAATGATAGTATGTTAACTTTGTTTAATATTATTTATTTGTTTTATCATTATTTTTACTATTGCTATTACAAGCAATTTCAATGGATAGATATGTTTTCTTACTAAATAAAGTTTTTAAAGGTTTACAACTTAAAATAAATGTTCAAATTCAACGACACTCTCATAAACATGGTAAAATAGTTTGAAATATAATATACAGCACTGAACTTTGGAAAATCAACTTAAGTAAAATGCGGAAGGCAGAACTCAATTATTGTGCGAACAATGCTCAGAATATCATCAATCGTAAATCAAAGATCATAGTTGTGTGTATACATATATAGTATGATTTTATCATTCAAGTCGATTTATATCAGGTTCGAGTAGTTTATAGCTGGGTTTTATCATTAGATTTGAATGCATTTAATATCAAAAAATATTTGGAAGTTTGATTATCAAATCATTTCTTCAACAGTTCAATCTCCTTATAAGTTTGTAATCAAATAATATATAAAAGCGAACTCAGAGCATTTCCAAACGACGATATCGATATGATGATCAGATCAGAATAGTGATCAGACGCGGTGACCATCAGTAAAGCTTCTGGCGGCGTAAGATGGCGCCGATATCTTCAGTGATATCGATATTCAGCGCGCGGTAGCAACCGATAGAGGCGGGCGCTGACCGGTTTGTAATCAAAACATCCGCTCAGGTCAGATCAGTGCGTAGGCGGACATATCATCGGCGGCGTATAATCGATAACTTTAAATATCAGCGATAGAACGATAATGATCGTATCGGCGACAGCGGCGTCATCGCCATGTGACATAGATAAAGTTCGCTGCGTATCGTGTAATATGTTGCCTCTCGCCCTTCAGCCGAATCAGGCTGGCAGCATAGGCGGAACGTAAAATGTCTTTGCTGTTTGCTCTCGCTGTGACCGTACTATGTGATATTCTGGCGCCTCGCGCGCGAGCGACCTGCCGTGCCAAAGCGATGCGATGATGTGAATATCGGCGCGACTGTTCCGTTGCGTATGCCGGAATCATTTGTGCTGCGCTGATATTTGGTTTCTCGTGTATTATAGGAATCAGCGCCTGGCGTCAAATCATTAAAATAACCAGATAATAAATGTTGACCGTGGCAATAACGCCATGGAGATGCGTTTGGGACGGACATATCGCGTCAGCGGTGTTGACGCGATTCAAATGATCTTTGGCGGTTTCAGCTCAGTTATGTCGGAGCGGTGGAAACGTCGGAAAGCATCAATACATTCCACGTAAAAGTTTATATTTGTTTTTCCATTTATTTTACCGAAAGCTGTTTGCTGATGATTCAAACAATAAAGTCAAAAATTGTATAATACTAATTTATTTTCACAATTATGTAATTCATAAATGAGAAAGAAGAAGCACGATAAATTTAAAAAAGAAAAAATATATAAAGTGAATTATCTACCTTTGGCTATAATCATTAATTTTATTCAGATAATTTCAATAGATAGCATTTCATTCTTGTAGCTTAAAGTAAAACTTTGGGTTTATATATTTATATTTACGAATTATCAACATATATTTTTATCATATTTTAATGACCTTCATTTCTAACAGCTGGTTCTCCTTCGATATTCGGCACAATTCAAATACTGAGCGAAAGCTTACTGGCAGTTTGGAAAGAAAATCTATTGGCTGAAAACGTTATAATAAATCTTTATTAAACCTATTTATCTTTAGGAAGCAAAGATCATTAACTCAAATCTATTTTTAATTTTGTATATCATGATTTTTACGGTTGTTTACAGACTTTACTCTCGGAAGTTCTCAAATCAGGATAATCTTCAAATCATTGTTGCAGTAGTAGTCACTATCGGATTAATCTCAATAAATAATATGAAATATTAAATTCATATCATCATTTTAGATAACATATTAAGTAGATTTTAAATTTTTAAACTTTTTAAATTTTAAATTGATTATAATTTTTATGAGCACCAGAATAATTTCAGTAATTAATAGTTAAGCATGGATATTAAGTCTCGAATGAACAAAAATAGTGCTTTATTAAGATTGGCACATTAAAGTTAAATCTTTTTCATAATGTCACATCAAAATTCATAGCAGATTCTGAGCGCTTTTAGATTCAACACCTCAATGCAAAGTAGAAAAAGCAGAGGAAAGCTGGATGTGACATATTACCATAACAAGTTAAAACCAAAAACAAAAGATAAAGGACTAACAATAAGCATTGCCTAATTTATATAAAAATTGATACATGATAGCGTAAATAGAATAATCAGCGAAATCAGATTTATCATCAGTAGTGATGTTATCAGTAACAAATAAATAATAACAAGCATGATATAAAGTAGCGACGCTCATACGGGTGCTAATAAATAATCGGCGATCATTGTATAGCTGCGGACAGCAATAATACGACTTGAAGATAAAAGGTTTTACGACGCGTAGAAAACCTCATCTCTCGACGTGATTAGGTTATGTTTCCAACTTTAACGCTGGAAGTCGTTGTCTCAGGTAGCGAGATCTGGTGTCATACTGCCATTCCCTGCGCAACGACCGCTGGATTATAAAAAGATAGTCAACGTGAGACAGGATGTTGAGCCATCGAAGAAAGAAAAGATAAGGATAGTTCTCATCGACGTGAGATACCTTCATTTGAACATCTGTGGCGCAGAAAGTCAAATGCAACCTATTACTGGAGCAGAATATCAGCGCTCGCTGTCTGAAGAGTAACGGACAGATAAATAAACGCTATCAATATAATATCTTATAGAATAGAAAGATAGTAAATCATATACTTTTTCTTCAGATTTATACTAAATATTCAAAGTTTTTGTTTATGTTTCATTTTTATTTTGATTTGCATTCAATTTTTATGCTTTTTCCAATAGGCTCGCATTTTAATATTAATATATATGCTGCTTGCATTAATATCATGGATAGAAGATCAAATTACTTTGTTAAATCTTCAAATCAGCAAGATTTAATAAAAAATGCTCTTTAAAAAATTAAAATAAAGAAGTTCACTTTAAAAATAAAAAATGAAAATAAAACTGTTAAATTTTAAAATATAAATATACCATTATCATCAAAATCATTTAAGTTGTTTTATGATTATAAAGTTTATATATTATGATTCATGATTTCAATCATTTTCAATAACTTTCTAGTATATGAGCGCTCTTATTCATGATTGAATTCAATCATCATCATGGGTGGACTCCGATTACCAATTGGAGCTAAATGTGAATATCAGTAGTAGAAAGAGAGGTAAGAGTTTGCTACCTGTTATAAATAAAGGTGCAGTAAGATTGGTTGAACACTCAAATTCAATTAAAATAAAATTATTTAAAAGATTAAATCAAAGCAATATTATCAAATTCATTACATGCAGTTTGTTTGTTTTATTATTTGTAGTTTGATCATCGATTTCAACGGATGATGTCAAATCAGTTGTTATGTAATCAATCAGATCGTGACGATATCAGACAATATCATCATCAATTATGATCGATATCATCATATTTAGCCGTATCGAAAGCGACGTCTTTCAACAATCATGGTTTGTTTGATCGCGACATTAGAGCTAAAATAAAATCAACCATTTCTAAAATACTAGCTGGGCACCACTATTTGCTGCTAACATTGCCTAAAACTCTTTGTACACAGCTGGAAAGCGCCAATGTTCGACTGTGAAACGACATGTGTAAGAAGATTGCGCTGATATTAACCTAATTTTAAATGCAAACAAAGTTTGCGTATTAGCAACAGGCTGCTATATTTATAATTTTCTTTTATGCAAACAACTTCAACTATTTCATTAGCTGTGGCGCGCTTTGCCAGCTAACTGTCTCATTAGCAACATCGACGATATGACAATGTCGTTATCATAATAATATCTTATCATTAGAAGTGCTGTTCAGTTTTTATTCAAATTTATTAAAAATGGCGATGACATGAATGCTAAGTTGCTCAACCTGATTTATGACAGCTATAATATATTTTGTTTTATATAACTTACTATATGCATGTATATTTATTTTATAAAAAATGAAATATTCTAAATAATAAAAATATTTTAAATAACTAATAAACAAGGATTATTTATCTTTGCTAATATTGTATTAAACTAATACTAAAACTAAAAGGCTGCTGAACTGCCTGCACAGTACCTAACAACAATGTTCCAGCTTCGATAACTATCGTTAGATCGACATAAGATATTCTTAGTTATAGCTATAGCTAATGATGTTAATAACTTCTTCAGACTATTTTTAATGTTAAATAAACCACGTACAATATGTTTTTATTTTCTCATTTCTGTTAAATCAAACTTAATTGACAATTATAAATTTAACATTCAAATTTGCTAAACTATTATAATAATTTTATAGCTAAACAATTTAATTTACTGTTGTAAACATTTGTAATATATTGCTCTTTCGTGAAAGCAAATATAAATAAAGCTAAGATAATTTGTAAACAACAGCAATATAAAATGAATTTTTCAAGATTTAACTACAATCTTAAGTGGATTGTAGTTAACAATATAAACATATTTAAACCTAATTTTGTGTTTATGTGGTTTTAAAGAGCAAATTCAAGGTATGAAGTTCTAAGAAAAAGAATAGTTAATTAAAGATAAAGGAAGATAAAGGTCGAGATTCAGTCATAAGACTATACGGATAATATCAGATAGATGATGATAACAACAAGATATTCAATCAGCGTTTTCTTTTCACCTAAAATAGTTATCGAAAATTGAATTGATATGTCAATTATTAAATTATGAACAATAAATCATTATTAAACATATTTGGAGTTCAAGCCTCAGTTTGACGCAGACGCGATCTTGAGACATATATTATATTATAACAAAGAGTGAATACTAATCGATCAGTCGTGACGTGATTAAAATCAATGCATCGATAACGACGAAAACAGCAGTGACATCACTCAATATAACGAGATGAGTATCATAGAAAATTATGTTCAAAGAACATACAAAGTGTTTAGTTACTTGATACGTCATATGGAACTCATTAATCTAAATTGAATAAGTGCGATTAACTTAAATTAAATAACTCACCGTGGATATAAATCATGAAAAAATTATCATTAAACTCTTTCCATAGGAGTATGATTTTTTCTTTCAAATGTAGATATCTCAACAATATCAATTTCTGAACTTTAGTAGGGCTGTATAGGAAGTAAAGTTTCTTATCATATTATTCGTCTTTAGTTTAGCTGACAAGCATAAAGTAAAAATGTTTTTAGTCATTCATTACAGATATATGATGACGATGACGATGATCAATAATGTTTTTAGCTATTGATTATTAAAAGAACCATTTTTAAAACGTTATTTTTCTTTAACTTATTTATGAATAATTCATCATTTATCAATAAGAAATTATGAACATCAATCATATTTTTCAACTTAGCCATTTAAAAATGTTCATAAATACCATCTGTTGCCAAAAAATATGTTATATATAATAAATTTAGGAACTTTATGCTTTTAAAAAAACAGCTGGGAAAAAAAATTAAAAAATTTGAAAACTCTTCTGTTTAAGAAGTTTTGTAATAGCTTTTGCTAAAGCGATATGTTGTTTTGATGTAATATCAGTGATAACGATGCTGGTTAAAATTAATTGAGCCTCATTATCATAGTAGAGATGTTGCATGTTTCAACTTCGGAACATCTTCTCTTTATTCATAATAAATAAAATCTTTGTACTGTATATTTTATAATCTATTCTTTGCAATAAGCAGTATTTCAGCATGACGCAGCTGTGCGCGTTTATCATCTTATCATTATGTATCAGCAGGTATGATCAATGAACATGGCAATTCAGACGCGAATAACAACGTTTAGGTGACTGATTACGGAACATTAGCCTATCTTACGTGGCGTAACGATCATTTTCGAATCTTTGAGCTGATGACGAACTGAATCAACTGCCTTTAGCTTCTTATTCTCAATTTAAGTAATAAATAAATAATATTATTTTTCAGTGATAATAGATGAATATGTGGATATATCTAAAAGATAACATGAAGATAATGATGCTATTCACTATTGACGATCAAGACTATACGTGTTTACAAGAGCAAAGCGTAATTAAATCGGATATGAAAGAAGAAGAACGTAGCAATTATTACGATTGAATTGTAATTCTGTAGTTTATGGAAAATCTCAACTGCAAATATTAGAAGAATATCAAGTATTATAGTTTTATTTATAAAGAATAGTACTAAAGTGTAGAAAAAGAAATTATAGTCTTTAAGCTGCTGGATTATAGAATCATTATTGTAATTATGAGTAGATATGCAGATCATATTGAATATATTTGACATCGTCTAGATATGATTAAAATATATTAGTTATAGCAGCATCAAACATAAATAAATAATATTGAAAAGCTGAAAATGAATAAATTAAGCCTTCCTTTTATTACTTTCTTGAAATATTGATATCACAACTTACCTACGGCCCTGTATTTGCTTTAACAAATAGTAGCTAAAAATATTTTTAAGTGTTTATGAAGCAGAAGTTACTGTAGCTGTTCTTTGTTTTAAATTTGAGCATTACCTGGTAGGATCAATTAAATTATATGGATTTTGCTGTATACCAGTTTTGCACATTGTTTTGGAATATAATAAATTGCATATTTTCTCAAATTGTTAAAGCTGGTGGTATTAATAAATGTATAAATATATAAAGGATTAGTTATTTAAAGAAATAATTTAAGCTAAAGTTATTCTATAGTCATTTATAAAATATGGATGACAGACACGAAACATACTAATTCTGAAAATGTCATATAGATTAAATCTTCTTTGCATAAAAGACATAAATTGCATATTTTATACTTGATCAACAAGAGCTTTGTATTATATTTTTAAACAATTAAAATGACTGAACTATAAAACAAGCTATAACGTGTTTTATATAAGATGATGTTTCATAAACAATAATAACAAGTAATGCATGCAGCTTTTAATATCGGTGGAGTGTCAAATAAATTCATCTTTTTCTGTCTGGATTAAGGACGAATACCACTAATGACAGAAAGCAATGTTTAGGATATTAAATGGTTATATTCAATGTTAATTTATATTAAGTTTCTATAATAAATATTCATTTATCAAATTTATGATTAAGATGATATTTAGATATTCTTCTTTAAATGTTATGTTCAGGCGCTTTAGGAAGTCAGTAAATTACTTCGTTGTATTTTTTCGTATATCTTTTGTTAACATTAGATTATGATAAATTTTTAAAATTCATACATAATCTATTATAATAATTATCATGGATGAAAAATAGTATCAATGATAAATATTAAAAGGATATTTTTAATAATAAGTGTAATGTTAACTATTTAATAATTTTTAAAAGTAGAAAAATATCGACATTTGTGATTATCATTTTATAATTATTAAATTTTTATATCATAGTAATAAAATTAAAATTGTATAAATAAAATAATGGATGATAATATTCAATATCTTGTCTTAAGTGGATTTCTCTCTTCTCTTTTTCATTAATCAATAAGATCTTTATATATCAGTTGAAATTCCATATTGACTCATAGTTTAACGTGGACGAAACAATTACACTAAGTAACCATATTAAAAGACAATGACATGAACCGAAGCAAAATCAAATAATGTATTCAAATTTAATTGTCTTTTATCTTTGTATCAGAACTTAACATTATAACAGAATCAAAAAAAACTTCTTAGAAAATAAATTACATATCTGTTGCAGGCGATATATCAAATATTCAGTTAAGATCATAACGCCTCTTATGTTTCATTAGCGATAATATCGATGATAGACTTCTTTAACTCAGTTTCTGAAAGCTATTTATTTTGGCATTTATAGCTAAGAAGTAGGTTTTGCCTTTATAACAAATATTTGATCATTCTTTATCATCTTGCTAAAATAAGTCGGTTTCATAGTGACCTTTGCGACACAATGTATCAATCATTAATAAATGGGTATCAAATAGACATGACTATCATTTGAGTTGGCTGATGAAGTGGTACAGTTGTCATATCTGGTCTCTATCTTATAATTCTATTAATCGACGTTTTGAAACAGACAGCATTCAAACAACGAATAAAATTAAATTAATGTTTACTATTTAATAAATATTGGGAAAAAGTCATTAATGCGGTTGAACCTTAAACACGTGGTAGAGCTTATTTATGTATAATTAGTATTAAAAATTATCTCTTTATCGTCATTATGTACATTATGAAATATATATAATATTTGCAGTAACGTTAGCGTTCTTATTTTTATTAATTGTTAGTCTCGCGATAATTGTTTCATATTATTAATGAATGATGATACAGCTCGAAGTCCAGCAGGATTGATCTTTATATTGAGTTTTATAGTAAATTACATTAACAGATAATATGATGATTATAAGTAACGTATGATATGTTATAGTAGAAATTATTTCCAGTATCTCAAATATTAATGTTTTGCACATTAGCTGTGCATCGGCATCTATATCATGTATCAGGGCATCTGGTTTTCAGTCATTATATGTTGTAATAAACCTGGATCAGCTAATCCCATATGTCAGTGTCATCATCGCTGCAGCATATTTGTTCTTTAAACGTTTTAATCTAATACGAGCATTAGATCATTTCTTCAACTCATGCGCGCGGGCTGAGCAACGACAGATCAGGCTGAACATTCTGATTCGATATTATAATCAATTTCATGCGCTCTGGAACGCACCAGTAAGGATAAACCCTCGCTGGAAGCAAACAAAATTGACGTAACGAATATTTCATAGCGCAAACAAAGCCATAACTGCGTGAAAGCGTTATTTTTATTAGTTTTCAATTTATTATGTAAATTTAACTAACCTTTTTTACCTAATATATAAAGCAATACTTTAGTGTTTTGAACGGAGGAAAAAGCCTATGTTGTATGATATATGATGTAGTTTCAAAACATAATATATAATATAAATGTTACTGAGCGAAACATCAGATAACTATATGCAAAAATGGCGTCGCTTATCTCTTCAATGTTTAACAAAAGATATGATGACATAAATCTGCTTTAGTAATATTTGCCTTTAGTGATATGCTCTCAGGTCATTGGGTTTCAACTATTTAAAATATTCTTAATTAAGATTTATTATCAATGAATGGGTGGACATATAGTTTAAATCACTACTAGGTTAGAACTTCTTATGTTTGCTAGAGTATAGAGTATTATTTGTCTTTATGTTATCATCAATAGTTCATCGATATTGCTATCAATGAAATACGATTCTACGACTCAGTGATATCAAATAGTTTGGAAGACTTAATCAAATCAATGATAATCAAAATGAATTGGTGATATTTATGAGATAAACTCTTTAAATGATGAGATATGATTCTAAATAATCACCAAAACGATATGCAAAAAGTTTCCAAGAAGTATTCAACAAGGCTACTTTATTAGATCGGATTATTTAGATAACAATACAAGTCTATTATATAACGTTATAAATATATATAGATAGATATATTGCCTCAATACAAGTAAGCTTTTATGAACTTAAACTATATACTTTGAGTAAAGTCTATGTGGTATCAATATTTCTTACTAGTTTGTAAAATGCGTATTAATACAAAGATAATGACTATCTTATAATTTAAATGAGTAAAACCAATACAGCACTAAAGATATTTATTAAAGTATTCTTATTAGATTCAGTGAAACAACTCTTGCATCATTGAAATAAAACTAGCAATCTTGTCCTCAGAGATTTGTGAAAATAAAGTAAAGCTCATTCTTTATTTTACTAACACAAAGGATTTGTTACTTTCTAAATAAAGTGTCTGCTAAACATACGACTTTAGAAGAAGCTAGACAACGGCTAAAAGAAGTTCAACAATATTAGAGTTTAATTTTAACAATTTTCAAAATTTTGCACATAATTTTACAATTTCGACAATTTGAATGACTCTTTTCATTATATTTTGTTTTGGTTTGAGCTTCTCTTAGTTCTAATTTTATATACAAAATATATATTACATAGCTATTGTCTACTGGTGTTTCAAACTCAAGTACAACTCAGTATAGCTGATCCATAACTAAAGCAGCTGCATGAGGCCAATTGTATGATAATAATTCTTTTGGCTGCGCATATCAAACATAGAGATTTTATAAAATCAAAAGCAAACAAAATGTTAAATTAAGATGCTGAACATAACAGAAAAAATTTATAGTATATTTAATCTTATTTTCTCGCTTATTAAGAAGAAGAGATGCAAAGTTTCAAGATCTCTGGACATCAACTCATTGTGAGTCAAAACTCAGTCATCATTTGGAATCTTCATTAGAATGAAGAAAAATTTATTGCACCTGGATTTTTATTTGAAGGTCGAGAATATTTTGGTTATCAAGCTAACAGATATCGCTGTTCTGCAACTATTATCCAAGGCGTGGATTTTATCGCGTGGATTCATGTCAGGAAAGATTCAAAATTTTTACAAAGCAGCACTGGTCATGACAGTCAGTCAGCAAAATGTTATCAAATACACGATAATCATCAGGACAACTCGATGAAGACTTCAGCCCATCAAATGAGAAGAATAATATGAATATGCAGCTTTAAAGAATGACAGCGATCTCAGCTGCTATCTGAAACTCATTATCTGATTATCACTACAGCATATGCACGACGTTTATCTTTCATTTCAATTTATCTTCTATATGAAGGAAAGTTCTTTGCAATAAAACATAACAACTTTCTTTAATGAATAACAGATTGTTTGATATCAGATTCTCTTTATACTTTATTAGCGACTATGAAAGTAACAGGCTTAATACGCTCTCTATAACACTGTTACTAGATTCAGACATCGATTGCAACATAATCAGACATGGATAATAATCGATGATATTATCTTTAATTCGGAAGAAGAACTGAGTTTATAAAGAAGTTCATTCCCTTTGGAACAATTTTATTCAACAATTTTTATAAATAGATCATTATATTAATTTTAACAAGCTAAAATATTAAATTACTTATTTATTACTATATTTATTATAACAATTTATAACAAAATTTCACGTAATATTTTATTAAACAAGTTTAAATTTAATGAAATATTTATAAAACCTTCTTTGTAATTTAATTTAAATTTAATTTTTGAGTATTATTTTTAAAAGATTTTCTAAATTGCACCTTCGTCTATAATAAATTTAATGACACAACCAATTGAATATTAAATTCATTCGTTCTCAAATTTATTTAGGATTCAATTAATAACAATAATTATTTTTAGAACAAATTCGTTTCTTTTTCATTTTTAAAAATATATAAACATATTATTTAGTGTGAATATTTTATGTTTTATTTACAGGCAGCTTATGTAAATTATTAATAGAATATAGGCCACTACAATATTAACCTAATTTTTGTTTTATGTAAAGTTTAGCCTTACTCATAGTATCTTTACAACAAGCTTTGGTTGCCTAATTCGATGATACAGATGTCGATTCCCATATTCTA